>CAUYPK010071756.1:0-19347 GCA_963574355.1 Loris lydekkerianus | reverse complement strand
CATACAGAACAGACAACCCAGCCCTTTGTGGTTCATCTCCATTGTTGTCTATCTCTAAACAAGATATTCTTGGTTTAGAAAGGTGTGTACGTACTTTACTGGATTAACTCTGATAAGGCATCTTTACCTTTTGTCTTCCTTTTTCTTGGATTATTTTTATCTGATGAGTTTGGGTATATAAGAATGTGAATAAGAACGGCCATTTGCTGCTGTGCCTGAGCGAGCACCAGCCATTCCTTAATAAATCATTCCTTTTGTCTGCAGTGTCTGCCTCCGTATCTCTGACTAGACCAGTGGACAGCAACAATGACTGTACTAATCTACATTCCCACCAACAGTACACAAAGTTTCCTTTCCCCCCCCACCCTTGCCAATACTTTTTATCTTACAAAATGGTGTACAAATCAAGGAACACTGGTGGTCACCAGAAGCTGAAAGAAGCAAAGAGAAGTCATCCTTCCCTAGAACCCTGGGACACTGTGATTTTGGACTTCTAGCCTCCAAAACTGTGAAAAAGAAAATTTTCATTGTTTAAGCTGCCCAGTCTAGTACTTTGCTATGGCAGCCATAGCAAACCAGTACAGTAATTCAAAGGGGAAAGAACAGTCTTTTCAACAAATGATTCTGGAAAAATTGGATATCCATAAGGGTGGGGAAAAATAAACCTCGACCCTTAACTTACACCATGAAAAAAAAAAATTAACTCAGGCCATGCGTGGTGGCTTATGCCTGTAATTCTAGCACTCTGGGAAGCTGAGGTAGGTTGAGATTGCTTGAGCTCAGGAGTCCAAGATCAGCCTAAGCAAGAATAAGATCCCATCTCTACTAAAAGTAGAAAAATTAGCTGCTTGTCACAGCAGGCGCCTATAGTCCCAGTTACTCGGGAGGCTGAGGCAAGAGAATCGCTTTACCCCAGGAGTTTGAGGTTGCTGTGAGCTATGATAACACCAGGGTGACAGAGTGAGACTCTGTCTCACACACAAAATTAATTCAAAAATGGATCTTAGTCTGAAGCAATAAAGGTAAACTGTAAGACTTAGAGAAGGAGGAAACTTTGCAGAGAGATGAAAATGTTTGCTATCTTGATGGTGGTCATGGTTACGTGACTGTATATATTTGTCAAAACTCATCAAACTGTATACTTTAAACTGGTGAATTTTTTTGTGTGTAAACTACACTTCAATAAAGGAGGCATTTAAAAGAAAGATTAAAGATGTTCTCTTTCAAGGCTAACAAAAAGGCAACTTGAAATAATTGGCCAAGAATGTTTATAGTTTGTGAGTCACCTCAATAAGAATGGAGCAAGAGGAAATTTACAGTAAAACTATAACCCCCTGATTCAGTGGAAGTTTTCATGGACCCCAGAAACTTTCCTTTCTGACTCATTTTATTTGGTAACTTCCACTGCCTTCATCCAATAATAGTACTTAACCTGGGGTTTACAAAGAAAAATTAACTAAAGTGAATGTTTCATTTTCATAATTCAAATTCTTTTTCATTCCCACCCTTGAAACTTAGTAACATACATACTAGTACAAGTAATGATGAGTGAGAGTTATTGTGTAAACTGTTCAGACATTTTCCTGGACATATTTAAGCATATTTATGTAATATGTTGAACCTTATGAAATTGCCATTTACATAGATCAGAAATTGCCAAATATTGGCAACTTCACATGACTCAACCAACATATTCTATCATTTATGGACATGCTACCATACTCTATATACTCATACTCTTTATAATTATCTGTTTCTTTTAATAATATATAATGGCCGTTTCCCCATCAACACATATAGCTCTGCATCACTTTCTAAGTACCTGTATAATTTGCCACTGTATTGTATGTAACTATGCTTTATTTAACCAATTCCCTTATGATGGATGTTTAACTTGTTTCTTGTTTCTTTCTTTTATTTATTTATTTATTTATTTATTTATTTATTTATTTATTTATTTTTGAGACAGAGCCTCAAGCTGTTGCCCTGGATAGAGTGCAGTGGCATCACAGCTCACAGCAACCTCAAACTCTTGGGCTCAAGTGATTCTCCTGCCTCTGCCTCCCAAGTAGCTGGGATTACAGGCACTTGCCACAACACCCGGCTATTTTTTGGTTGCAGCTGTCATTGTTGTTTTGGCGGGCCTGGGCTGGATTCAAACCCGCCAGTTCAGGTGTATGTGGCTGGTGCCTTGGCCACTTAAGCCACAGGCACTGAGCCTGTTTCTTGTTTCTTGTCTTTTGTTCTCTTGGTTAATACAGTTGAATAATCACAACAGCTATTGTTTTCAAGCATGAAAGCTCCAAGCTTCCATCGCTGGTTTACTGATGTGCCTACTGAAACAACAGACACTTGGGTTTGTGGGCTGAGTTTGTCCCTCACCATTGCTGAATCTCAAATACCCACACAACAATACAATGAAAAGTATAGGAAAATCGACTACACTATTAAATCTGGATGTAGGCTCAAGTTCACCAAAGTCTTTCTAATGTTAAATATAGCATCAAGTTAATATGTGTTATACAAGTTAAAAATCCCTGCAGCAGAAAATTAGTATTATTATTATCAGACTGTTACTATTTTTAGCCTTGCCTTTTATCTGTGCTGTTATGTCTCTGCTTAAAAAGCTCTGCCCCATGCATGACAACATTAATAAGTTTAGAAAAGATTGTGCTAAGTGAAATAAGTTAGGCACAAACACGGCCTGATTTCACTCATTCATGGAATCTTAAAAAGTTGAATTCATAGGCCCATTGAGGTGGCTCACACCTGTAATCCTAACTCTAGGATGCTGAGGTAGGAGAGTGATTTGAACTCAGGAGTTTAAGACATGCCTAAACTAGAGCAAGACCTTGTCTCTACTACCAATAGAAAAATTAGCTGAGTGTTGTGCTGGGTTCCTATATTTGGGAGGCTGAGGCTGGAGGAGCTATTGAACCCAGGAGTTTGAGTTTGAGGTTGCTGTGAACTAGGCTGATGCCATGGCTCTCTAGTCCAGCCCAGGCAACAGAGTGAAACCCTGTCTCAAAAAATTAAAAAATCGAATTCATGGAAGTGGAAAGAAAAATGATGGTTATCAAAGCCTGGAGGGTGGGATGGAGTTGGAGGGAATGGAGAGGTGTTCATCAAAGAGTATGAAGTTTTAGATAGAGAAGAAGAGTAAGTTTGAGATGTCAATCACAACGTATTACAGCTGGGCATGGTGGCTCACGCCTATCATCCTAGCACTCTGGGAGGCCAAGGCAGGTGGACTGTTTGAGCTTAGGAGTTCAAGACCAGCCTGAGCAAGAGTGAGACCCCATCTCTACCGAGAAAAAAAAAAATATATAGAAAAACTAGCTGGATGTTGTGGCAGCTGCCTGTAATCTCAGCTACCTAGGAGGCTAAGGCAAGAGGATCGCTTAAGCCCAAGAGTTTGAGGTTGCTGTGAGCTATGACGCCATGGCACTCTACCTAGGGCAACAAAGTGAGACTCTGTCTCAAAAAAATAATAATGTATTACATATTTTAAAATAACTAAGTAACTTTCAAATATCTCACCATAAAAAAGATAGGTAAGCAAGAGGATGGATATGTTAGTTGGCTTGATTTAATCATTCCACATTGTATACCCATATCAAATATCACATTGTATCCATAAATGTATACACTTTTGATTTATCAATTAAAAAATAATATTAATATTTTATTTTATTTTATTTTATTTTTGAGACAGAGTCTCACTATGTCACTCTTGGAAGAGTGCAATGACATCACATCTCACAGCAACCTCAAACTCTTGCATTTAAGTGATTCTCTTGCCTCAGCCTCCCAAGTAGCTGGGACTACAGGCACCCATCACAATGCCCAGCTATTTTATTGTTGCAGTTGTCATTGTTGTTTAGCTGGCCCAGGCTGGGTTTGAACCCACCAGCCTTGGTGCATGTAGCTGGCACCGTAACCACTATTCTACAAGCGCAGAGCCAAAATATTAACTTTTTAAAAGGCATTTAGAAAAAAAACCCTGCAGAATAAAATAAAACTTCCCTTGACATTCAAAGTCCTTTGCCTCCAGCCCCATGTAACTTTCCAACCTCGGTTCCCCTCTACCACTTAAGTTCTGTGATGCCATTTCTTTTACTTAGGCTGTTCCCTATGTTTGGAATGTCCTTCCCTCTCAGCTTCTCTGTGGGAAATCTGCCCAGGATCACAGTCCACCTGAAATGCCACTTCTCAATCCTCTTTCACTGCCACCCCCTTCAACCTTCACCAAAGGCAGTGGGATGTTGCAAGGAAAGCACATGCTTTCGGGGTATTTTTGTGTGTGTGCGTTTTAAAAATACAATTATATATTAAATACAATGTAGTATGAGTATAATGTCTCTTAACGGGTGAGAGACAAGAGTTTGGGAGAAATGATTTTAAAGAGTTTTCTTGCGTGTAATGAATGTGAGTCCCATTTTGCTATCTTCCAAGAGTCCAGCAAAGATCCTAAGTCTGATCACTTACTTCCTAATAACCCTGTGCTGAGATGAGCCGAAAGGGGTTGCTTTATCCAGATTTATAAATATTACATATTATATATTTATATGTATAAATATTTATAAATATACATATAATGTATCAGTCTCTGGAACCCAGATCATCTTCCTTGAAGTTTCTGTACTGTGCTGACAGTATAACGACATTCCATGCAGCAAAGCTGGCCGTGTGTTAATTTTCTTTACCCTCACAAGCTTATAAACAGGCCCCTGGAAGGTAGGGATTTGTTTTGTCTTGGCATCCTGCTTCAGCTCCAGCTTCCAATCACTCCGTGAAACTCTAGAAAACAAATGTCCGAAAAATCAGTATGAAATGAATGCATAGGTGATGGATGAACTTAAAGGCATGTTTCATTAGCAGCGTCTAGGTCAGCGTTGTCTTTCTCCCCCACCAGACTGTGCGAGTCCATGGCTCCTGGTCCTCAGTTTACCACTTGTGCACAGTAAGCGTTGGAATAATCTTGGTATTTCAGTGCATCAAAAATAGGAGCGAGAACAATCAAAGGACAAAGGGACGCAAGCCGTCTTGGTGAGGCTTGTGTGCAGTGTCCACCGGTCCCTGGGTGGGTGAGAAAGAACAGGAATCCCCCAGGAGACCCCCGGAACCCGGAGTGACCGCCGGCGCCAGCCTGTCCTCCGCGGCGGTAGGGGGCGCTGTGGACAAGCGGTGCCGTCAGGTCCGCGCGGAGCCGCTCTCTGGGCGGAGAGGGGAGGCGGCAGACGGACTTGCGGCGGGCCAGCCTCGGCCGCCTCTCCGGCTTGGTTTTCGTCTGCGTGTGACTGCGCGTTCAGTCGGGCACCATGGGGAAGCGCGACAATCGAGTGGTAAGTAGCCGGTGGGGAAAACAGTGCGGCGATGTGGGACTCGGCAGCAGGAGAGAGGAATCCCTCGGCCTTCCCGGCTCAGGAGGAAGGCCAGTGGCGGCCCTCGGACTTGGGGCCCGGAGACCCTCCACTGGTGCCAGATGCGCGTGCGTCACGCACGCAGTTGGCGCCTACGGGTCCCCAACTCTCCTCTAGCCCTCCCGATTCCTCTTCCTCCATCCCGCCGCTGCTTCTGGCACTGCTCCCTGGCTCCCTTTCCTCCCGCACCCGGGCCCGCAGTGCCCACTGTTTAGAGCCAGAGGGCTGGGAGAAATCTGTTTACCCTGAGATGAATTGGCTTAATTTTACGTTTAATGAACTAGCTTTTTATTCAACAGTTGAGGGGGCGTGTTTGAGCGCGCGTGCACTGAAAGAGCCCTTTATGAAGTGATGATATTTTCTGCCTTCAAAATGTAGTTGTGTCGAAAATGTCAAGGAACCACTGAGATAGTGAATCCTGACTAGAAAGTTAAGGAATATTCTTTTCTCTTGGTTGTGAGTGAGACCTCGTTGTGGTATCTTGATTGTCATAGAGTTGAAAGGTGTTATTCTGGAGCATCCTTTGGACTTGGGTGTTACGAGTGTTGGGCCTTTTTTAATGCCCTTGGACCTTGAATGTTAGAAAATCACCTGATTTGGGGTGTAGTTTCACACAGAGGCCTGAATTGTTTCTATTTACTGGAGGGTGGGGGGAGTTTTGGTCTACACATACCTTTAAAACATTTTAAAAACAAGTTAGCTTTATTTGCAGGAACATTTTGATAACGTTTGTGCTCTGCTTACTAATTTTGCTATCGTGGCACAGAAGGTAACATTTTGTTTGCACTTCAAAGATTGTGGGATTGAAAACTTGAAAGAGAGAGCTAGAAGACATAGATTGTCTAATTCAGTCTCCTCATTGCATAGAGGAAGGGATGAGACTATTTAAACTGGAACCAAAATAATACATGCCCACATAAGAGAAAAACTCAAATCTAATTCAAAGTGGGGGGCGGGGAAGCAGAGAGAGGGGAAGGAGAGCGATGGGTGTGTTTGTTCCCACTTAATGGGCACAGTGTTAAAGGGTATGGCATACCTCTTGGGGGCGGGACACAATTATAAGAGGGACTTATAAACGCGAACATTGTAACCTATTCTCTGTACCCTCAAATTAACTTGAAACAGTAATAAAATAAATAAATAAATTGGAACCAAAACTTTGGTTAACTGACATTATTTCTTTGTGTTAGGAAGATTACATTTCCACGCTTTTGGTTATTTTAAAGTATACCCTACTTTATTGTGATTACAGTCACTTTGTTGTGCTATCAAATATTGTTGGTTCTATCTCATATTTTTGCACCCATTAACCATCCCCACTTTCCCCTTTCCCTGCTACCCTTCTCAGCTTCTGGTAAGCATCAATCTCCTCTCTTGTTTCTATGAGATCAATTGTTTTTAATATTTGGCTCCTACATCTGAATGAGAACATGTGAGATTTGTCTTTCTGTACTTGACTTATTTTACTTAACCTAATGTTTTGCAGTTCCATCCCTGTTGGAAATGGCAGGATTTTGTTCTTTTTGTGGCTATATAGTATTCCATTGTTTATATGTACCACAATTTCTTTATCCCTTGATCCATTGATGGAAACTTAAATTGATTCCAAATCTTGGCTATTGTGAATAATGTTGAAGTAAACATGGGAGTGTGGGTATCTTTTTTATATATTGGTTTTCCCTCCTCTAGATGTATACCCAGCAGTGGGATTGCTGTGTAGTATGGTAGTTCTATTTTCAGTTTTTTGAGGAATTCCATCCTGTTCTTCACAGTGGTTGCACTAATTTACATTCCTACCAGCCGTGTAGGAGGGTTCCCCTTTCTCTACATCCTTGCCAGCACTTGTTATTGCCTGCCTTTTTGATAAATCCGTTTTAACTAGGATAAGATATCTTATTGCAGTTTTGGTTTGCATTTCACTGATGACTAATCATGTTGAGCATTTTTCTTTGTGTCTGTTGGCCATTTGTATGTCTTCTTTTGAGAAGTATCAGTTCCGATCCTTGCCCCCCCCCCTTTTTAACTCTGATCTTTATTTTTTTTATTTTATTTTTTGTTGTTGTTGTTGCAGTTTGGCCAGGGTTGGGTTTGAACCCGCCACCCTCAGTATATGGCGCTGGCACCCTACTCACTGAGCCACGGGCACCGCCATTTTTTTTTTTTTAATTTAATTTTATTTTAGAGACCGAGTTTCACTTTGTCGCCCTCTTTAGAGTGCTTTGGCCTCACAGCAACCTCCAACTCCTGGGCTTAGGCGATTCTCTTGCCTCAGCCTCTGGAGTAGCTGGGACTACAGGCGCCTGACACAACACCCAGCTAAGATCCTTGCCCTTTTTAATATGGATTATTTGACTTTTATTCCTGTTGAGTTGTTGGAGCACCTTTTATATTCTAGTTATTAGTCCCTGTCAGATGGGTAGTTTTGGAATCACTTTCCTCATCCTGTGGATTGTCACTTCCCATTGTTGATTATTTCCTTTATTCTGCAGAAGCTTTTTAGCTGGATGTGATCCCATTTGTCCAATTTTGCTTTGCTTGCCTGTGCTTTGGGGTTACTCAAGAAATCGCAGCCTAGAGGCTCAGACCAATGTCCTGAAGCATCTCCCCAATGTTTTCTTTTAGTAGTCTCATAGGTTCAGGTCTTAGATTTAAGTCTTTAATCCATTTTGATTTGATTTTTGTATTTTGTGGTAGATAGATAAGGGTATTAGTTTCATTCTTCTGCATATAGATATCCAATTGTCCCAGCACCATTTACTGAAGATATTTTTCCCCCTGTACATTTTTGGCACCTTTGTTGAAGATAAGTTCACTCTAGATGTGTGGATTTGTTTCTGGGTTCTATATTCAGAACAGTTTTTTTCTTTTTTTCCAGTCTCAACAGTTTAATTCTCAGGATTTGTAAAGGACTTTTAAGTTCATGATAGCCACCCCTTATGCCTGTTGTTTTCTTAAAGTTTCCTTCATGTTCTTCTTTGTTACTTTGTGCCCTCTAAAATAGAGAACAATTTTTATCCTCTAGATAAAAATAGGTAATCAAAGTACCAAATGAAATTTAGCACATTGTGTCTTGAGCAGTTTTACTACACTGTTCTTTTTGTACCTGCCCACATATTTATTCCCTTGAGCTCAATTTGCCATCCAGAGTTTCAAAAACAAAATCATTTTCTGTTACCCAAACTCAGGCAGCAGTTTGGAGCTACAGACAATTCTTTTACTTACGAATATGAATGTTTGATTTACAAGATCACAGTATTTAAAATGATTAAGTCACGGTGGGATTTGTCAAGAACTTGCATGATTTCCATATTGTTTTAACTAGTGCTTAACTGCACACCCCCTTTAATGTTAGGAACATTATTTTTAGGCCAAGCTTGGTGGCTCATGCTTGTAATCCTAGCCCTTTAGAAGGCTGAGCCAGGAGATTGTATGAGGTCAGGAGTTTGAGGCCAGCCTGAACAAGAGTGAGACCCTGGTCTCTACTAAAAAACAGAAAGATTATTGGGGCGTGATGGTAGATGTCTATAGTCCCAGCTTCTCAGGAGGCTGAGGCAGGAGGCTCGTTTGAGCCCAGGAGTTTGATGTTATAGTGAATTATGATGACTATCAAAAAGCAAGACAAAAAACAGAATATCAAGTGTTGTCCATGGAGCCTGGTACATAAGATGCAACTAAATAAATATTGCTGTTATGATTGAAATAAACCATGGAGATATTTGGAGTATACCTAAGCAGACTGAGGATAGTGTTTATGGTTAAAAGCTTAAAAACCTTATTACTTCAGTGGTAGCTCATGTAATTGTACCATAAAGTGACCATAATTAGTGGTGCTACCATGCAAATACTTTATTATTTTCCTTTGAGTAAACATAAGTAAACATAAGATAGGCTGGTATGTTCTTCGGGAAAGCAGTTTGACAGTAGACATTAAGACACGTAAAAACATTAATGTACTTTTAAGATAAATGAGAATTTGTAGACTGTATGTATAACATGGTAAATATCACGGTATTTTAAAAAGTAGAATGGGTTGGGCATGGAGACTTGTGCTGGTAATCTTAGCTCTTCAGGAGGTTGGGGCAAGAGGATGGTTTGAGCCCAAGCGTTCAGGGCTGCAGTGAACTGTGATACTGCTACTGTACTGCAGTCTGGAGGTTAGAGTGAGACACTAACATTAGAATGAAAAATTACCACCATCGTATTTGTGATTTTTTACATAAGGATAATTAGTGTGGCAGTATTGTGATTGAATTTTTCTCATTTTGTTTACCTTTATATCGATGTAATAATGTTTGTATATAGTTTTGGGTTTTTTGTTTTGTTTTCTCTTATAAAAGCAATGTTATTTAAGCATTTTTCTCCAGGCTGGGCACAGTGGCTAACACTGGTAATTGCATAGCACTCTGGTAGGCCCAGGCAGGTAGATTGTTTGAGCTCAGGAATTGAAGACCAGCCTGAGCAAGAGTAAGACCCTGTCTCTACTAAAAATAGGAAAACTAGCTGGGCGTGGCGGTGCATGCCGGTAATGCCAGCTACAGGGAAGCTGGGGTAAATCCAAGAATTTGAGGTTGTTGTGAGCTGTGATGCCACGGTACTCTACCCAGTTGACAGAGTGAGCCTCTGTCTTGAAAAAAGTTTTTTCTCCAATATAAGAATGATGAATGTTGATGTCTCCCTCCATATTTTGGCGCACATGCATCCAGATCTTTAAAATTTTATAGTTACTTAATAAAATGGTTCTTTTGGCCAGGCGAGGTAGCTCATGCCTGTCATCCTGGCACTCTGGGAGGCCCAGGAGGGAAGATCACTTGAGCTCAGGAGTTTGAGACCAGCTTGGGCAAGAGCAAGACCCCTTGTCTAAAAATAGCCTGACATGGTGGTGGGTGCCTGTAGTCCCAGCTACTTGGGAGGCTGAGACAGGAAGATTGCTTGAGCCCAAGAGTTTGAGGTTGCTGTGAGCTATGACACTAGGGCACTCTACTGAGGGCAACAAAGTGGGACTCTGTCTCCAAAAAAAACCCTGCAAACAATGTAATTTAGTCATTTGTACCCTCCTCTTAGTCTGAAATTTAAAAAAAAAATCACACAAAACATGGAGTATGAAAATGTTTGATTTTTATATCATACTTTCACATCTGTTGTTCAAAATCAAAGTCTAATTGGAAAAAGATGAACTCTCCAAGTTATCTTGTTAGAATTTCAGAGAGTAGGCTTGGCATCTGTAGCTTGCAGTGGTTAGGGCACCGGCCACATACACTGAGGCAGGTGGGTTCGAACTCGGCCAGGGCCTGCTAAATAACAATGACAACTGCAACAATAACAACAACAACAACAACAACAAAAATAGCCAGGTGTTTTGGCGGGCTCCTATAGCCCCCAGCTACTTGGGAGGCTGAGGCAAAAGAATTGCTTAAGCCCAAGAGTTTGAGGTTGCTGTGAGCTGTGATGCTATGGCACTCTACTGAGGGCGACATAATGAGACTCTGTCTCAAAAAAAAAAAAAAAGAAAGAAAGAAAAGAAAACAGAATTTCAGAGAGTAAAACATTTTACAAAGCAAATTCTGATGGTAGAAATTAGTTTCTAAGATTCAGCCCAGGCCCACCAAACAACAATGATGGCTGCAACCAAAAAAAAAAATAGCCAGGCATTGTGGCAGGTGCTTGTAGTCCCAGCTAGTTGGGAGGTTGAGGCAAGAGGATCGTTTAAGTCCAGGAGAGTTGGAGGTTGCTGTGAACTGTGATGCCACAGCACTCTACGCAGGGCAACAGCTTGAGGCTCTGTCTCAAAAAAAAAAAGAAAGAAATAAATTAGTGCCAAGAAGATTTGACCATAAATAAATTTATTGCTCAAAAGTTGTATTTTAAAAATGGTTCTTTTTTTTTTTTTTTTTTTTTTTGCCACTTACCTTTGCTTTTTGCTGGAGAAAAGATGTACTTCATTCATGTTAATGGCTACTTAGTACTTCATTTTGGGAGGTTGTACTTTAATATATTTAACAAATCCCAATTTGATGGATATTTGGATGTGTTTGGTTTTTGCTATTTTAGGAATTTAGTCCTGAACATCCTTGTATATATTTGCACTCTTTGGAAATAATTTTTATAATTTAAGAACCTGAGACCAGTTAAATTGAACAGTTTATTTAAGAAAAAAAGAAGTTTCTACAAACAGAGGAAGAGGGTTCAGAATCTCCACCCACCCAGCCACCTGTTTGCAATGTGGGAAGCTGTATTTATAACAAAAAAAAAACAGAAAGTAGTGTACACATTACCTGATTGGAGCAGATTCATGTTTGCCTAATTTGGGCTTAATTTGGCAGCCTTCCGTCTGGAATTGGCTGAGGGATCAGCTACTATGATTGCCTGAGACTCAGTTGCTTGGTCAAAAGGGTATAGGTTTAGGTTACAGCTTACTTACATGTCAAGCTAGATTGCAGTTCGCTATATATAGAGGCTGCTTTGGGCCAAATTTTGTTATGTAAGTATGGAAGCTGCTTTGAGGCAAACAGTTCAGTTTAAGAATGTTTATAATGCTTCTGTTGTACAAATGGTGAACTTAGCTTGCATGTTGTACTTCGAACATTTAGGATTGCCAGTGTTGTTAGCTGTGCTAACTGTTCCTCTGTTTCTTTCGTTGTTTGTTGTACTTCCACACCAACTGATAGAAGTGCTTAGCAAAGGGCATAGTGGCTCATGCCTGTAATCCTACCACCCTGGGTGGCCAAGGCTGGTGGATTGCCTCAGCTTAGGAGTTCGGGGTTTGAGACCAGTCTGAGAAAGAGCAATACCCCATCTTTACTAAAAATAGAACAACTAGCCAGACATTGTGCAGGTGCCTATAGTCCTAGCTACTCTGGAGGCTGAGTCAAGAGGTTCTCTTGAGCCCAAGTGTTTGAAGTTGCTGTGAGCTGTGATGCTAGGGCACTCTACCCAGGGCGGTGGAGTGAGATTCTGTCTTCAAAAAAAAAAAAAAAATGCTTGGCAAGGTGGTTGGACAAAATATATATTTGAGGACATAACTGTTTATGTAAAAAATAGAATTGTATGCTTCTGCTTTTAACATTGTATTTGATAACCACATCTGGCCCTGATTCTCTAAACATCTCTAGCATTAGGGGCTCTGGCGTTTGTATGTTTGTTGCCTTAAATTAAATTTGAGAGAACTGATTATGTGGATCAAGAGGTTGAGACTGAATTAAAGACCAGATTTTATATCTGTAGCAAAGTGAATTTTAAACAAACAACACTTTAGCCAGATGGTGCACGCCTGTAACCCCAGCGTGCACCATCTGGCTAAAGGCCAACATAGCATGATCTCAAGGATGACTTGAGACATGAGTACAAGACTAGCCTGGGCAACATAGTGAGACCCTGTTGCTACAAAAATTAAAAAAAAAAAAACAAAAAAAACAATTAGCTGGGCATGGTGATGCATACATATAGTCCCATGCTATTCTGAAGGCTGAGGCAGATTGCTTGAGCCCAGGAACTCAGGTTACATTGAGCTATAATCGCACCACTACACTCCAGCCTGGACAGCAGAGTCACGCCCAGTCTCTAAAGAAAAAATCTCTTTGCTAGACAGTAGCATTAACAAAGAAGGCTTTTTATTTTATCTCAATATGTTTTTGAAAAAAATCTCTAAAGTGTGTTTTTCTGTGATAGAAAGTTTAGTATACAGAACATAATTTTTATTTTTTTTTTGAGACAGAGTCTATGTCGCCCTTGGTAGAGTGCAATGATGTCACAGCTCACAGCAACCTCAGACTTTTGGGCTTATGATTCTCTTGCCTCAGCCTCCTTAGCTGAGGACTATAGGCGCCTGCCACAACACCTGGCTATTTTTTTTTTTAATTGCAGTTGTCATTGTCATTTAGCTGGCCCAGGCTGGGTTCAAACCCACCAGCCTCAGAGTATGTGGCCAGCACCGTAACCGGGTGCTGAGCCTAAAACATAATTTTTAATAGATTTTTTTATTGAACTAAAACATACTTAACAAAAATTATGATTTTTAACCATTTTTAAGTATATAGTTCAGTGGCATCCCTTACATTTATTAGTGTTGTGCAGCTGTCACCATTATCCATTTTCATCATTCCAAACAAGAGCCTCTTGTACCTATTAAACAATAAATCCTAATTTCTACTTTTCCCCATTCTCTAGTAACCTCTATTCTAATTTCTCTATGAATTTGATTTTTCTAGGTACCTTATATAGGTAGAATCCCATATAGTTGTCCTTTTGTGTTTGGCTTATTTCATTTAGCATAATGTTTTCAAGGGTCATCCAGATTGTCATATGTATCAGAATCTTGTTCCTTTTTAAGGCTGAATTATATTCTGTTGTGTGTGTGTGTGTGTGTATATATATGCCACATTTGCATTAATTCCACTTTTTGGCTTTGTGAGTAAGGTTGCTGTGAACATTTGTCTACATTTATCTGCTTGAATTCCTGCTTGCAGTTCTTTGGGGTATGTACGTAGAAATGGAATTGCTGGATCATGTAGTAATTCTGTGTTTAACTTTTTGAACAACTGTTTTCTATAGCAGTCACACCATTTTACATTCCTGCCAGGAGTGTGCAAGGATTCTAACGTCTCTGAATACTCACCGACCTTCATAAGGTTGTAAGGTTTGGGGGTTTTTGATAATAGCCATCCTAATGGGTGTGAGATAACATTTCTTAGTGATTTTGATTTGTATTTCTTTTACGAGTAGGGATGTTAAACATTTTTTCATGTTCTTTTTGGCTTTGTTTATTGGCCATTTACTGTATACCTTCTTCAGAGAAACTATCTGTTCAAGTCTTTTGCCCTTTTTTGATTTGGTTCTTTGAGATTCCTTTTGTTGAAATGTAGAGCTCTTTATACATTCAGGATATTCATCTCTTATAAGAAATGTGATTTGCAAATATTTTCTCCTATTTTATGAATTTTTTTTACTCTTTGCATAGTGTCCTTTGATGTACAAGCCATTTTAATTTCAATAAAGTTATTTTTTATTGTTGCCTATGTGTAATTTTTTTTAATGCATTTACAGTAGATTCTCTGTGAGTTGACTACCCAGAGCACTGTAAAAAACCAGTCCACATTTAACAAATGGTGCTGTGTGAACTGGCTGGCAACCTGCAGAAGACTGAAACTGGACCCACACCTTTCACCATTAACTAAGATAGACTCCCACTGGATTAAAGATTTAAACTTAAGATATGAAACCATAAAAATACTAGAAGAGAGTGCAGGGAAAACCCTTGAAGAAATCAGTCTGGGTGAGCATTTTCTGAGCTGGACCCAGCTGGGTAATTGAAGCAGCTTCAAAAATATACTACTGGGACCTGATCAAACTAAAAAGCTTCTGCACAGCCAAGAATGCAGTAAGTAAAGCAAGCAAACAGCCCTCAGAATGGGAGAAGATATTTGCAGGTTATTTCTCCGACAAAGGTTTAATAACCATAATCTACAGAGAACTCAAATGTATAAGCAAGAAAAGAACAAGTGATCACATCTCAGGCTGAAGAGAAACTTCTCTGAAGAAGACAGGTGTGCGACCTACAGACATATGAAAAAGCCCAAGTGCCCATCAATGTATGACTTTTTTGATGATAAACTGTAATCTATTGGCTAGGATTTTGTTGAGAATTTTTGCATCTATATTCATTAGTGAAATTGGTGTGAAATTCTCCTTTTTAGTTGTGTCTGTTCCCAGTTTTTGTATCAGGGTGATGTTTGCTTCATAGAACGTGTTGGAGAAGATTGCTTCCTCCTCAATTTTTTTGGAATAATTTCTGCAGTATGGGAATAAGCTCTTCTTTGAAGGTTTGATAAAATTCTCATGTGAAGCCATTCAAACCAGGGCCTTTTTTTGTTGGGAGATTTTTTATTATTTCTTTGATCTCAGTGCTTGAAATTTGTCTGTTCAGGAGATGTATTTCTTCCTGGCGAAGGCTAGGGAGAGGATCCAAATATTGATCCATTTCCTTCACATTGTCAAGTTTCTGGGCATAGAGTTTCTGGTAGTATTCAGAGATAATCTCTTGTATCTCTGTGGCATCTGTTGTTATCTTCCCTTTATCATTTCGGATTGAGATTACTAGAGATTTTACTTTTCTGTTTCTAGTTATTCTGGCCAAAGTTTTATCTATTTTTTTATTTTTGCAAAAAACCAACTCTATAATGTACACAGCTATGTTTTAATTAAAAAACAAAAACACAAAAAACCAACTCTATGTTTCATTAATTTTCTGAATGATTCTTTTCTTTTCAATTTCATTAATCTCTGATTTAATTTTGGGTATTTCTTTTCTTCTGCTGAGTTAGAGCTTAGATTGTTCTTTTTCCAATTCCCTAAGATGGCTTGTGAGTCTGTGGATGCACTCACTTTCTGTGTTTTGGATGTAGGCATCTAGAGCAATAAATTTTCCTGTAAGGACTGCTTTTGCTGCATCCCATACATTTTGGTATCTTGTGTCTTCATTGTTGTTATGCTCAAGGAAAGTAGTGATTTCCTCTTTTATCTCTTCCTGTATCTGACAGTCATTCAGCATAAGGTTGTTTAATTTCTATACCTTTGTTTGGGGTCAAATGTTTTTGTTGGAGTTGAGTTCCATCTTTAATACCTGTGGTCTGAGAAGATACAAGGTAAAATTTCTTTTCTTTTTTTTTTTTTTTGAGACAGAGTCTTACTGTTTTGCCTTTGGCAGAGTGTCATGGTGTCACAGCTCACAGCAACCTCCAACTTTTGGACTTGAGTTATTCTCTTGCCTCAGCCTCCCAAGTAGCTGGGAGTACAGGTGCCTGCCACAATGCCTGGCTACTTTTTTTTTTTATTGTTGTTGCAGTTGTCATTGTTTTTTAGCTGGCCCAGTCTGGTTTGAACTTGTCGCCATGAGAGCATTTATGTTGGGTGCATAAATATTTAGAATTGAAACATCTTCTTGTATTTTTTCCTTGACCAATATAAAGTGACCACCTTTGTCTTTTTTGACTTTAGTTGCTTTAAATCCACATGTATTTGAAAAAAAGATTGTAACTCCTCTTTTCTTCTGAATTCCATTTTTCTGAAAAATTGTCTTCCAACCCTTAACTTGGAGTATTAATTTGTCTTTTGAAGTTATATGTGTTTCCTGCAGACAGCAAATGGATGGCTTGTGTTTTTTAATCCAGTCAGCCAATGTATGCCTCTTCGTGGTGAATTCAAACCATTAACATTTATTGAGATAATTGATAAGTGTGGTTGTGTTCTATTCATCTTATTTTGTGAGAGTCAATTGCTTAGTTTTATCTTTTGCAACATTATGCTGGTTAGGTTTTGTCCTTTAATTTCTGAGTTCTTATTTTGCTGTTGATTCATTGTGATAGTGAGTGTGTAGAACAGGTTGAAGTATTTCCTGTAGAGCTGGTCTTGGTGTGGCTAATTTCCTCAATGTTTGCATATCAGCAAAAGATTTAATTTCTCCATCAATTCTAAAGCTTAGTTTAGTGGGATATAGAATTCTGGGCTGGAAATTATTTTGTTGAAGTAGATTAAAGGTAGATGACCATGGTCTTCTTGCTTGGAAAGTTTCATTAGAGAAGTCTGCAGTCACCCTGATGGATTTTTTTCTTGTAGATAAATTGGCACTTACTCCTGGCAGCTTGCAAAATCTTTTCTTTTGTCTTGACTTTGGACAGGTTCATCCCAATGTGTCTTGGAGAAGCTCTTTTTTAGTTGAGGAAACCTGGGGTCCACTATCCCTCTGAAAGGAATGTGTCAGAATCTTTGGTGGTATTTTTGAAATTTTCATTTATAATATTGTGTAGTATGGCTTCTGTTTGTCTGGACAATTCTTTTTCCCCTTCTGGGATAACTATAACTCATATATTTGAACACTTTATAAAGTCCCATAATTCTGTCAGTGAACATTCTGCTTTCTCTATTTTTTCTGCCTCTTTAACTATCTGAGTTATCTCAAGAGCTTTGTCTTCTACCTGTTAGATTCTTTCTTCTGCATGGTCTAATCTTTTATTGATACTTTCTGTTGCATCTTTAAGTTCCCTAACTGACTTCTTCAATTCCTTCAGCTTTGCTATATCCTTTCTGTATTCTTCGTATTGTTTATCTCTTATTTGATTCTGTTTTTGGATTTCCTTTTGGTTATTTTCCAGTTTCTCAGCAATTTTCTTCATCATCTGTATTTTAAATTCCCCTTCTGTCATTTCTAACATTTCTTTATAGGTGGAATCCTTTGCAGTAGCTACCTTATGGTCCCTTTGGGGTTGCTCTGGATTTGTTTTTCATGTTGCCTGGATTTTTTTGCTGATTCTTTCTCATGAGTGTTTTCTTTTATCTGTTTCTTTGCCCTAGTTTTCCTTTTACTTCCTCTTGCTATTTAAGTAACCATGCCTCTGACCTAAGATTTTCATGAGTCCTTTTGGCACAGGACTAAATGGATGAGAAGATTGAAGAACAAGAAGGGAAAAAATATTTAAAAAAAAAGAAAAGAAAAAAGAGAAAACAGAGAGGGTGAGTAAAAGGGAATACTGACAGAAAGAAGAGAGGCACAGAAAGACAGAGACAGGAGTAATGAAACTGTACAGTAGGATATTTGGCCCACATCTTAAAAACTCCCCAACTTCTGGAGGTGCTGGGTTGGGTGATTCCCCTTGAGGTCAGCAGCTCTTTGCCAGCCTGAGCAGACATAGTACCTTACCTCCACCAAATAGAGAGGAAAGACAAAAATACTATAAATCGAGCCAAAATGGAGAAACAGATAACTTTACAGGATAAAACTGGGAAGAAAAGCAAATAAAAGGGGAAGAAATAAAGCTCTTATTATTAAAGAAGGCAACAATGGAAAATTACTTTTAAACTACAGAAATAAAGGACAAAAAAGAAAAAATCTGGGGGAAAATGTTGAAGTAATAAAAAAAATAAAGCAGCATATATATCTTGCTGAATATTGTCTGGGTAACAGGTGATCTTCTGGGGCAGGGGTCCTCAAACTTTTTAAACAGGGGGCCAGTTCACTGTCCCTCAGACCTTTGGAGGGCCAGAGTATAGTTTAAACAAAAATTATAAACAAATTCCTATGCACACAGCACACATCTTATTTTGAAGTAAAAAAAAAAAAAGGGGGAACAAATACAATATTTAAAATGAAGAACAAGGAAAATTAAATCAACAAACTTACCAGTATTTCAATAGGAACTATGGGCCTGGTTTTGGCTAATGAGATGGTCAATGTCCGGTTCCATATTTGTCACTGCTAATCATAACAAGTGATGCAAGTGTGGATCGGTTAGTCTAGATCTGGTTGGAGATTTCAGATGTTTCATTCTGGAAAAAGTCTGCTCACAGACATAAGTGCTACCAAAGATGGTTGCCATTTTGAGTGCATGGTTCCTGAGATTAGGATATGCCTCAGATGGGAGAGATGCACATAAATTAGGAAGGCTGCTTGACCTAAATGCGTCTTTCAGAGAGTCACAATTCTGCAGTTCAGCCAGTTCCATTTGGTAAATCATATACAAATGTTCAATGTCAATAGAAAATGGGTTATGGAAAAGCTGTACATCCTGTTCATGGAGATGAAGCTCTTTAAATCTAAATTGGAACTCCTTTTGCAACTTTTCCAGTGAATCCACACATGTTTTATTTTGGAATGCAACCAATGGATTTTCCGCTAACAGATTTTGAGTTGTGGGGAGATGGCAGAAATTTTCCTCCTTCACTTGTTTGATGAGGAGGCCTAATTTTACTTCAAATGGTTTCACATATGATTGCATATCACAGATGAGCTTCCCCTTTCCTTGAAGTTGCACATTGAAACTGTTGAGTAGCTCTGTTACATCTGTCAGAAAGGCAAGGTGCCATTTCCATTCTGCATCATTGAGTTCTGGTACTTCTTTGTTTTTTGAAAGCAAAAAAGCTGTAATCTGTGGAAATA
>CAUYPK010071755.1:0-14265 GCA_963574355.1 Loris lydekkerianus | reverse complement strand
TATTGTTGGGGATTCACTGAGGGTACAATAAGCCAGGTTACACTGATTGCATTTGTTAGGTAAAGTCCCTCTTGCAATCATGTCTTGCCCCCAGAAGGTGTGGCACACACCCAGGCCCCCCCCCCTCCCTCCATTCCCCTCTGTGCTTTTCCTTTCCTCTCCCATGACTTTAATTGTCATTAATTTTCCTCATATCAAAAATGAGTACAAAGGATTAATTCTTCTACAATATTGTGATGCTTTAATAAGAATAATGTCTTCCACTTCCATCCAGGTTAATACGAAGGATGTAAAGTCTCCATTTTTTTTTTTTTAATAGCTGAATAGTATTCCATGGTATACATATACCACAGTTTGTTAATCCATTCCTGGGTTGGTGGGCATTTAGGCTGTTCCACATTTTGGCGATTGACAGTCTAGTACAAATGTCCTTATAATAAAAGGATTTTTTTCCTTCTGGGTGGATGCCCAGTAATGGGATTGCAGGATCAAATGGGAGATCTAGCTTGAGTGCTTTCAGGTTTCTCCATACTTCCTTCCAGAAAGGTGGTACTAGTTTGCAGCCCCACCAGGCAGTGTAAAAGTGTTCCCTTCTCTCCACATCCACACCAGCATCTGTAGTTTTGAGATTTTGTGATGTGGGCCATTCTCACTAGGGTTAGATGGTATCTCAAGGTGGTTTTGATTTGCATTTCTCTAGTATATAGGGATGACGAACATTTTTTCATATGTTTGTTAGCCATTCTTCTGTCTTCTTTAGAGAAGGTTCAATTCATGTCTCTGGCCCATTGATATATGAAATTGTTGGCTTTTTTCATGTGGATTAATTTGAGTTCTCTATAGATTCTAGTTATCAAGCTTTTGTCTGATTCAAAATATGCAAATATCCTTTCTCATTGTGTAGGTTGTCTCTTTGCTTTGGTTGTTATCTTCTTAGCTGTACAGAAGCTTTTCAATTTAATGAAGTCCCATTTGTTTATTTTTGTTGTTGTTGCAATTGCCATGGCAGTCTTCTTCATGAAGTCTTTTCCAGGCCGATATCTTCCAGTGTTTTTCCTGTGCTTTCTTTGAGGATTTTTATTGTTTCATAGCTTAAATTTAAGTCCTTTATCCATCTTGAATCAATTTTTGTGAGTGGGGAAAGGTGTGGGTCCAGTTTTAGGCTTTTACATGTGGATCTCCAATTCTCCCAACACCATTTGTTGAATAAGGAGTCTTTCTCCCAAGGTATGTGCTTATTTGGTTTATCAAAGATAGGTGGTTGTAAGATGTTAGTTTCATTTCTTGGTTTTCTATTTGATTCCAAGTGTCTATGAGTTATCAAAAAATAAAGTAATGTTTCAGGATATAAAATCAATGTCCACATGTCAGTAGCCTTTGTATACGCCAATAACAGTGAAGATGAGAAGCTAATTAAGGACACAACTCCCTTCACCATAGTTTCAAGAAAATGAAATACCTAGGAATATACCTAACAAAGGAGGTAAAGGACCTCTATAAAGAAAATTATGAAATCTTCAGAAAGGAAATAGCAGAGGATTTTAACAAATGGAAGAACACACCATGCTTATGGATTGGCAGAATCAACATTGTTAAAATGTCTATACTTCCCAAAGCAAGCTACCTATTCAATGCCATTCCTATTAAAATACCAACATCATACTTTCAAGATTTGGAAAAAATGATTCTGTGTTTTGTATGGAACCAGAAAAAAACTCACATAGCTAAGAAAGTTCTTAGTAATAAAAATAAAGCTGGGGGCATCAGCATACCAGATTTTAGTCTGTAGTACAAAGCCATAGTGGTCAAGACAGCATGGTTTTGGTACCAAAAATATTCATTTTTAATTTATCTTTTCAGTCTTGAAGATTTAAATTAAAAAAACTTCTTGTAAGTTTTCTTTAACAAGCAGAATTTCCTTTTTGATGATGGTTATCAGGAAATACAGTGACCTATAGCTATAGTTACAAAATAACTTAAGTTTTATAAAGCATTTTGCCATCCTGATCAAGGACATTATGAGATAAAACAGAATACTTCTGTTTGTTTAATTGGAAGAAATTGAGGTTCAGGGTTAGAAGTACTTTGCCAAAGGCAACTTTAATCAGTAAGTAAAATACTACTAGAGCAGGGATTTTCCTATTTCCCTAAGAATGTGGATCACTTAAAACTTCTTAAATGATGTGTCCAAATATTTGCTCCTAAATTTCTAGAAGTTTAAGAAAAAATAGGAAGGGATTAAGGAAATTAGTATAGTAAGAAAGTAGAATCCTGTGAAGGCAAGATAAAAGCAGTTGGTGTAGTTTAGCCTGGATAGGTAAAGGTTAAAAGGTGACTTGATATGCGTCTTCAGTCGAATGTGCCTGTGAAGAGGTGCTCTGTATCTCTGTCAAACAGAAGGTATAAATTACAGTGGTGAACTACTGGATCAAATATAAGGTAGCTTTTATTGACAGGGGCTGCATTAAATTTAAGAACAGGCACAAAAGAGGTAAAACTCCCTATTACAGGGACTAAAAGAAAATAAACTCCTAGGATCCTTTTTACTTGATTATATTATAATATTGTTTCTGATTATTCAAGCTTGTGATATTATATCTCTGGTCATATGCCAAATTGCTGAATTTTTAAAATATTCAAATCTTATGTATGAAGATATCTATATGATATAACATTTCCCTTTGAAGTCCACATTGCCTCATTTCAATTGAATATTCTAACTGGAAGGAAGCTCAAGATATTGCAATCACATGATCTTTAATTAACCAAAATACCTCAGGGAAATTCCCAAAGCTCTGCTTATGTAGTGGGAATTCCAATTATGATTTTCTTCTGCCTTTTTTCTCTTTTTGCTTGAGTTACTCTTCATCTGCATTTTTGTTACTGACAAACATTTTTCTGGATGGTAGGGTAGAATAGGAAGTACTGAGAAGTCAAGATTTCCTAATGTTATGACTTCTTAGGAGGCTTGTTTTTATAAAAAGCTGAGGGAGGAAAGAGAAATAAATATAACAAATTTGTTGTATATTTGGAGCTATACGACAAGTGTTGTTGATGAGTACTTTAATCTATATGCAGAATTTTATGAACATGTGCCAAGAATTGAGTACTGTTAAAACACTGTGTAGAATGTAAAAGAAATCTACAATATGATCTCTACTTGTGAACAGTTTAGAGTAGCTATTGATAATTGTGTCCAGCTGACATAATACTGACTTTAAGTGTTGTGCAGCTCACAAGAGAAAATGATTGATTCAGTCAAACAGTAAAAACTGAGCATATACTATCTTGATTCATTTATTCACGCATTCAATAAATTTTACACAGTGCCTACCAAGTGCCAGGCATAGATAGCAGAGCCATTTATTCTTGCCATGTTGAACCTATCATTTTAGTGAGGGTTGGAGGAAGAAGGCAGATAATAAATAAGCAGATAAATAAATAGCCATGTATCAGTGAGTTTCATGAAGGAAATTAAAGACAATCAAGGTGAGTGTAAGGGGACATGAGGCAGGGGCTATTTTATGTAGCTTCCCAAGGCATTCCAGGAAGAGAGGATGTGCATTTGAGGTTCCTGGAACAGAGTGGATTGGTATTAGAGGAGATCAGAGAAGTAGTGATGAGCAGATTGTGTGGCACTTTGGAGATCACTGTAAAGATGTTGGCTTGATCTTTGAGAAGGAAAAATCACTGGAGAGATCATAGCGGAGGAGTGATATGATCTAATTGCCTTTTAGAACATGTTCCTTTAAGAATTTTGATTTATCCTAAAAATGGAATGGTGGTTTGATATTACAAAAATATTCAATGACATTTCCTGTATTGCCATATCATGTCAGTCTATGCATAAAATTTTTGATAAAATCCAACAGCCAAAGATTTCAACAAATTGGCAATTTAATGTTTTTCAACTTCATAAAGAATTTCTAACAAAAACTTGGAACAATAATTCAGAAGGAAGGCAAGAATGTCTACTGTCACCATTTATTTTCAACATTGCTCAAAAGATCCTACCAGTGTGGTACAAGAAAAGAAATAAAACTATGAGGTGTGGAAAGGAAGGACACTGTCATAATTTTAGGTGAGATGGTTGTTTAAACAGAAAACCAAAGATCTGCAAATACATTATTCAAATAAAAAATGCTGGACAAAAGAACAACGGATAAAATAAATTGCATTTTCTACATTAGTAACACAAATATTTTGTTAATTAATGCTGGAACTGTCTTATCTAATAAATGCAAAATACAAGAAATGAAATATATTTGGAATGAGAGTTCATTAACTATTTTTCTTCTTAGAAAAGGATAATAATGCGTTCTTCTTTGACCCTTTTACCATTCACTTTGATTTTGTTAACATTCTCTTCTCATCTCTGAGGCTGAAGGCCTAGGTAATGTAACTTCAGCAGAGCAGTTCATTTACCTCTCAGACTTAGGTGAATAAGAAGGAAACAGGAGTTGTAAGTAGTACTGGTGGAGAGATCTGAGGATTGCTTTTTCTGTGAGTGTTGATTATCATACTACTGTGTAAGCAATATACTATTTGACGCACTCTTTGTCTTGGCCTCCTCTCTAGATATAAGATGTAGATGTCTCACAGACCCTTTCCTACCCGACTTACACCCCTATCACCAAAACTGGACCTACTTCTTGACTCATTATGACCCTCAGTCTCATTGGTTCTGTAAATTCCTACAACATTAAAATCCCAACATGATATACAAGTATATTTTCAAGAACATGCAAAGTACATAATAATTCTAGCTTCAGAGCGGGTCTGAGCCAATTTGTCACTATTAAGATTCACTTCTTTGGCTATTTATACTGTTCTTTCTGTCCATTTGGCTTCATGGACAAATGTGTCCATGGAGCAAAATCTGTCGATATATCTCACATCTCCCTTCGCTATGCTTACAGTCCTATTTTTACGATTTCAACATTGCTATGAAATATTTGTCAGTGTGTTTCTTCTTTTAAAATTCATGTAAAACTTTATCTGCATATGGCAAGTCCCCAGATCCTCATTATTGTGAAACATTTTCCCTAATTAAAAACATTCATAAAAATTAACTGCAGAGAGTTAGAGGCAAGGTTACTTCAAATTACATTCTATAAGCATATGAAGAAAAATGAGAACATCATAGTATAATGCTCTCTGCTGAGCAAGAGACTAGATGTGGCTTTGCTCAAGGCTTGAGTAATACACTTAATTTTACACATTAAAATTTAATGACTTTTTAAATGTAATATGCTTTTGACAAAAGCATTTTTTCTTTCCCAATGTATAATTTCATAATATTATTTTTTTATACTTTTAACTATTTTTATTGATTTTTGAAAGCTTTTTTTTTTCTCAGTAGCATTGTCATTTCTTCCAGTTCTGACAAAATTCTAAGATAAAATAGTTGGAAACATAATATTATGTTTGTTTTGGCTTAAAAATTTAAATTATGCAAGTACAATACTTTTCATTGACTCATTAAATCTATCATGTATGCATATAGAGCTGATTTTCCCTCATTAAGATTTATGGATTCTATAAATTAAGATGATCTTGGATTGGAGAAGACATATTTTGAAATTTGTCTTTGGAGGCTTTCATGGACAACTAGAATTAGGAAAGAATTTTTATATGTGGGAGACACTTTTGCTTCATGATGCCCTTATATCCAAATATTCCCGGAAAGCTTTCACAGAATCTTAACTTTACATTTCTTTCTCCAGTGTACTTTTTTTTTTTTTTTAATCTCCCAGATAACAAATGAGGTAGTGAAAAAGGGCTATAGAGCACCAGGGAGTCCTCCTGTTACATTTTATGTAGCTAGGCAACCAGCACTCATTCCTGTGTTTTAAACAATATGCTACAAAAATCATACCTTGTGGAAAATGTTTTACATTTTAAAAAATGGGTTCACATTTCCATAATCGCAGAAGCAATATTGTTATTTCTATTTTGGCATAATAATGCCCAAGATGGAGTAGCTTGGGGCTATTTTGGGTATCATAATAAATGGTAAAGATGAAATTTAACTCAAGAATTCTGATTTCTTATCTATTTTTCTTTCTCTGTACCTCGTAGTGAACTGTAAAATAGTAATTGACTGACTGTATGAAAATAATATTTTCCCAATTCAAAAGCATCCATAAGCAATCTTAAGGAAATATTAGTTGTTTCTGAAAAAGTTATTATTCATTAAGATTATACTTTTAAGACTAAAGACACCTGAATTTCCATTGACATTGTTATTTACTCCAACAAAGGAGGAAAAAGTTTAGCAACTAGGAGAAAAAAATTCCAAATTCTGGGCAAGTATTAAGATTACAGTTTTTAAACTAATGATTGTTTTCAACAAGTGCATATTCCATCCAGGTTTAAGAATTGGACGGTTAAAACTCGAATGTGGTATATATTCACATCTTCCGTAATTAAGCTTCTACCTTTGGGACTGGCTTGACCAATATCTGAAGTGGTAGTACATATATGACGAATGTGACGTGGTAAAATCAAGGGTTCAAGTGAAATAAGAAAGACAGCAAAACATCAGTCATAAAGTCTCAGTTATGCAAGATAACTTCTAGAGATTCTCCGCTTGACATTTTCTCTCTCGTTAGTTAACAATACTGCATTGTATAATTAAAAACTTTTAAAAGAGTAGATCACATGCTGTGTTCTTACTACAATAAAGTAACATTTAAAAGGACATGGAGGAGTGGAAGTGTTGAGGTATAAAACATAAAGGAGGAGTCTGGAGAACTGACAGAGACCAAAGGTGAAAATCAAAGTTAAAGGATGGTGTATGAGTTGAGTGTAAGAAGAACGAACTGATGAATTTGATTAAGAACAAATTGGATGAAATAAATCAAAATTATACCTGATTGAATGGAGCAACTATTGATGCTTGTAACAGGCCATTACAATTGAATGAAAAATTAGATTAATAGCTAAGTGTAGAATAAACAATAGTTTTTCTGGCATTCTTTATATATTCCAACTACCATCCTCCTTCCCTGATGGGGGATATTGTGGGTTCACATGCACACAGTTCTTAAATAATTTGTTATCATTCTTAAGTAGACTGCACTTTGAAATAGAAAACATTCTGTACCTGGGAAGGACAAATCTTGATCATTTCATAGTGGTAGGCCTTGGAGCTAACCATGGTGCTGGCTGAATGGACAGTTCCCAACAATGTCTTGCTTTTCCTGGTAATAACAGATCTGAGCAGAGCTTGAGAAATTAGGTATGTTAGGAAGGTAGGACCCTGATAAGATGAGAAGAAATGTAAAATGCCATGTGTTGATTACATTCATTTCCTAAAGTGTATTAGGTGTTGATATTATGGTTTCATCAGGGGAGAGAATGTAGTACATCTTTACTTCTGTTATTTTATATTAGATTCTGATCACAAATTTCAATGTAACTTTTGCATAATCCTTTTAGTACCAGTGGGTGCCTTCCTAAGTGAAAGACTTGTACGTTTTCCAGGTACTACTGATGAAATTCCAAATGGTGAATAAATGACTGTTGGAACCAAGGAAAAAGCAGTAATTATGGTCATTATTTCAAAATCATTTTCTATCTTTTTTTAGTCTAGTCTATGTTAATCTATATGCAAATAAATTTATTTTGTATATGTTTCATAGGACATATATAAAGTTTGATTTATTAAATTTTTATTATAGTGATATCTGTTAGGATGTAAGCAAATTTGTTTTGTAATAAACTGACACATTCAAATAATATTTAAACTCACTGCAAAGATTATAAAAGTATTTTTATAATTTAAGTTGATAATTTTATGAAACAAATGGACTCATAAATTTAGAAAAAGAAAGACCAATAACAATAATTGATATGTGTTCCTCTGCTTTCTCTCTCTTGCTCTCACTTTTAAAATTTCCAAATGTTATGGTTACATGGATTGCTTTTGTACTGCTTAAGTCAGTTATAAGTATATGCATAATCCAGACAGTATACATTATGCATGTTAGGCATGATTTCACCCATACCTTCTTCCCCCTCTCACCTGCTTGATTTCCATTTAGTTTTATTTCATCTGTACATGGGAGTGCTGATCAGTTAGCTCTAATTTAATTGCGAATATATGTGATATTTCATTTTTGCAATACTTCACTTAGAAAAGTGGTCTTCAGTTCCACCCATACTGTTGCAAAAGATATTAATTTATATTTTTTTTCCATGGCTGAGCAGTACTTCAGGTATACCTATACTACATTTTATTAAACCAATCATAAATTAATAGGCACTTGGGCTAATTCCACATCTTTGTGATTGTGAATTGTGCTCCAATAAACGTTTCAGTGCAAGAGTCTTTTTGACAAAATGACTTTTTTTTTTCCTTTAGCTAAATACCCAGTATTGGGATTGCTGGATCAAATGGTACATCTACTTTTATTTCTTTGAGAAATCTCCATACCATTTTTCAAAAATGGGCTAGTTTGCAGTCCCAATAACAGGGTATAAGTGTTTCTTTCCACATTGTTAGCATCTATTGTTTTGGACCTTTGTGATAAAAGCCCTTCTCACTGGAGTTAGATGATCTCTCTCTGTCATTTTGATTTGCATTTCTCTGATGACTAGTGGCATTGAGCATTTCTTTCTTTTTTCTTTCTTTTTGAGACTGGGTCTCACTCTGGCTCAGGTTGGTCTCCAAGTTCTGAGCTCAGGGCAATCCATGCACCTTGGCCTAGGATTTTGGGCGTGAGTCACCACGCCTGGCCAGCATTGAGCATTTCTTACATTTATTGGCTATTAGTTTCTCCCTTTTTATAAAGCTTCTGTTCATGTCTTTGTTCACTTTTTAATGGGCTTGTTTGACTTTTTTCTCACTGATTTGCTTGAGTTCTTTGTAGATTCTTGTTATTAGTCCTTTATCAAATGTATAGTGTGTGAATATTTTCTCCCATTTTGTAGGTTGTCTATTTGCTCTGTTTCCTTAGCTGTGTAGATGTTTTTCATTCAATCAAGTTCCATTTATTTATTTTTGTGTTGCTGTGATTGCCGTTGGGGTCTTCATAAATCTCTTGTCTAGGCCAACACCTGAAAGAGTTTTTCAACATTTACTTCTAGAATTTTTAGTTTCCTGTCTTAGATTTAAGTCTGCAATCCATCTTGAATTAATTTTAGTGAGGGGTGAGAGATATAGATCCTGTTTCCATCTTTTACATGTTGTTATCCAATTTTCACAGCAATAATTATTGAACAGGGATTTTCCTCCATTGCTGTCTAGTTTGTGAAAGATCAGATGGCAATATGTGGATGGTTTTATATCTGAGTTCTCTGTTTTGTTCCATTTGTCTATGTTTCTATTTTGTGCCAGTACGATGCTGTTTTGGGTACTATAGCCTTGTAGCATAGTTCAAAGTCTGATAAAGTGATGACTCCATTTTTGTCCTTTTGCTTAAGATTCCTTTGACTTTTAGGCTCTCTTCTGGTTCCAGATGAAAGGTAGAATTATTTTTTCAACATCTGCAAAAAATTATGTTGGTAATTTGATGGGGATTATACTGAATCTGTAAATAATTTTGGGTAGTATGGACGTTTTAACAATATTGCTGCTCCATAAAGATGATATGTTTTTTAGTTTTTTATTGTCATCTGCAAATTCTTTCCTCAGTGATTCAGAATTATTTTTGTAGATGTCTTTCTTTTTGTACTTATTGTGAAAGGTATTGAGTCTTTTATTTGATTATCAGCTTCAGAAAAGGAGGTCAAACCATTGCTCTTTGCTGATGATATGACCTTATATTTAGAACACATGTCAAAGATTCCAACAAGAGATTACTGGAATTGATATAAATTCAGCAAAGTGTCATGTTATGTCAATATACAATATACAATAATATATAATCAATATACAATAATCAGTAGGCATTCTTATATATCAAACAATAACAGCTAAGGTGAGAATTAAATTATGGCCTATTAGTTTGAAAATAAATACAAAATTCTGGTACAAATATTTTTGTTATGATATGATTTTTGGTCTTCTGGGTATATGCCTAATAGGGGAATTATAGGATTGAATGGCAGTTCTATTTTTAGATGTCTAAGTGTTCTCTAAACATCTTTCCAAAAGGAATGTATTGAGACATGATGGCAGACTGAAGCCAGCTTTCCACAGAGGCTCCCATCCAGAAGGAGAGTTAAGGGATGAAAATTTAGCAAGTAACCTGGTGGATTTGAGCTGCACCAAGAGAGAAGGTTGAAGAACACACATCAATCACTCTGAGGTGAGCTACGACCACAAGGACGCAAACAAAAGGTACAAAATCCATCATCAAGCAGGCAGGAGACGCCCCCTCCCCCATGAGACCAGCTCAAGAGCCCCACAAACAAACAAAAGAGCAGAAATCAAAAGCCCTCCTACTACACTCCACGGGAGAGACCTTCTAAAAACTGGACATACCTCCCCTACTAGGGTGCCATGGCATTCTCCTGCCAGGCATAAAACTGTATAAAACTGTAAATATCCTTTGCCTGCAACCCTGAACTCCCAACACTCCCATCCACTCACACTGAGGTCTGGAGGCCTGTCCCCCAGGAGTTCGGATTCTTGGGTGATTTCTTGAGGGGTATGGACAGTGCGTGAACTGTGGCTGGTCAGCGATGACTCTGGGGCCTGGGAGTGAAGAGAGGACAGTCGGCTGAGGGGAAGCCATGCCAGGGCGGCACTTCCCTGAGGCATGGGGCAGCAACCCTCCTTGGGCAGCAATACGGCCAGGCATAAAACTGTATGAAACTGTGTATCTTCCCCACTTGCAATGCTGAGCTCCCAGAACTCCCCTCCACTCTCACTCTGTGGTTGCAGGCCTGTCCCCCAGGAGTCCAGATTCTTGAGTGATTTCTCATGGGGTGTGGACAGTGCCTGAGTTGCGCTGACTCTGGGGCACAGGAGCAAGGAGAGGATGGTCAGATGGGAGGTAACCACTCCAGAGCAGTGGTTCCCTGGGACGCAGAGCAGCAGCTGTCTTCTGGCAGTGGTGCGGCCAGGCATAAAACTGTGTGAAACTCTGTGTGGTCGCTACCTGCAGCTCTGGGCTCCCAGCACTCTACTCTGTCCTCACTATGAGATGTGGAGGCCTGATCCCCAGGAGTCCGGATTCTTGGGTGATCTCTCAAGGGGCATGGACAGTGCATGAACTGCGGCTGGTCAGTGCTGACTCTGGGGTGCAAGAGCAAGGACAGAAGGGTCGGCTGGGAGGGAGCCACACCAGAGCAGCAGTTCCCAGAGGCAGATCAACAGCCGTTTTTTTTGTTTGTTTGTTTTGTTTTTTTTAAAAGCAAAATGACTCACTCCTTAATATTCTGAAGCCACACCCCCTGTTTCCCTGGACAACCAGGGAAGGCCAACCGTGAGTAAAGGATTTACCTGAAGCGACTCACAAACCTGGGAAGCTTCCAGGGCAGGGCCAACTCAGAGAGGTAACCAAATACAAACCTCCAGCAGCAAAGACAGTACATTGTAACTCAGAACAGCTTCTCTTCTGCAGGCAAATTTAGCAGGAACAGAGCCAGAATCCCGCAAAGTTGTTCTGTTCTGTTCTGTTCTATTCTGTTCTGCTCTGTCAGTAACATCAATCAGGGGCGGGGCTGGGCCTGAGTGAACACACCCCGACCTTCATCAAGTGCCTGAGGATGTCAGGTCTCACCTCCTCCTGCTAGATAGCGGCAGAGTACAGAGGCCTGGCAGATTTCCTTGCGATTCAGGCAGGTGCAAACCCCTGGAGTTCACTACAGGCAACTGGGTCAGCCATCTGCAGGGATATCAGTGACTGGGTCTAACAGACGGGCAAGGTGGGGAAGGAGGCATCAACCTTCCCAGACTGATCTATTTGCTGGGTGGCTACTGACTCCACACAGCATTGGAGAAAGCCATATCAGAGTAGTCACCAGACCCCTGTGATCCAGTTCCCAGAGATCTCTTGAACTCTCCGAATCAAGACAGGTGCTGACTGAGACAATTGATTTGGGCCTTTTGAACTGAACCAATAGACTGAGGATTTTTCAGGTGGTGCCCTGGGTATGCGGTTGTAAGAAGGTTTGATTTTCCTTTTCCAATTGTTGCCACTGGTGGGCGAGGTCACTTAATTGCTGGTTTTTCCCCACAGCTGAGACTTCAACCCAGAGTAAATGTTTCACTAGGGTAGAACAGAAACCAGCTGAAAACAAGACAGAACCATTTAGCCCCACCACACCAGACAGGGTCCCAGTTTCTCAGCCACAACACTGTATGGGCCCTCAACAAAGCCCCAGGGGAAAAATCAAAGGGAATAAAACAACCATGGGGCAGAATCAGCAGAAAAACTCTGGTAACATGAATAACCAGCATAGATCAACACCCCCAAGGAAAGATATGGCAGATGTAATTGAAGATCCCATTCATAAACAACTGGCTGAGATGTCAGAAATCCAATTCAAAATTTGGATTGCAGACAAGATTAATAAAATGGAATTAGGAATTCGAGGAGAAATTCAAAAGTTGTCTCAAGAATTTAACGAGTTTAAAGACAAAACCACCAAAGACATAGACGCACTGAAGCAAGAATTTTCAGCCCTCAAAGATCTGAAAAATACAGTAGAATGCCTTAGCAACAGAATAGAGCAAGCAGAAGAAAGGATTTCTGACATTGAAGATAAAGCCTTTGAATGCTCCCAAACTCTCAAAGAGGAAGAGAAATAGAGAGCAAAAACAGATCATTCTCTCAGAGAGCTCTGGGATAATTCGAAGAAGGTCAATATCAGAATAATTGGAATTTCTGAAACTGATAAAGTGCCCTCGATGGGCACAGAGGTCCTTCTACATGAAATTATGAAAGAGAATTTTCCAGACATGCCTAGAGATTCTGAAATTCAGATAGCAGACAGCTTCAGAACCCCAGCATGACTCAACCCCAATAAGACATCCCCCAGGCATATCATTAACTAACTTCACTAAAGTTAATATGAAGGAAAAAATTCTCAAAGCTGCCAGGTGAAAGAAAGCCATTAAGTACAAAGGGAAGAATATTAGAATGACTGCAGATCACTCTGATGAATCTTTTCAAGCCAGAAGAGGGTGGTTATTGACTTTTAATCTCCTAAAGCAAAATAACTTTCAACCCCGGATCTTGTATCCAGCTGAACTGAGTTTCATTTATGATGGAGAAATTAAATAGTTTAATGACATTCATATGTTAAAGAAATTTTCCATAACCAAACCAGCTCTTCAGGATATTCTCAGACCTATCCTCCATAATGACCAACCCAATCCTATACCACAAAAGTAAACTCACTCAGAAACTTTGGATCAAACTCCAACATCCACACTGGCAAGAGGATTAAAAATGTCCACTGGACTTTTGAAAAACTCGATATTAAAAATTTCACCAGACTTATCAATATTCTCCATTAATGTGAATGGCTTAAACTGTCCTCTAAAGAGGCATAGGTTAGCTGACTGGATACAAAAATTCAGGCCAGATATTTGTTGCATACAAGAGTCACATCTTAACTTAACAGACAAATACAGACTCAGGATAAAAGGATGGCCATCCATATTTCAGGAAAATGGTAATCAGAAAAAAGCAGGTGTTGCAATTTTATTTGCAGATCCAATAGGCTTTAAACCAACAAAAGTAAGGAAGGACAAGACTGGTCACTTCACATTTGTTAAGGGTAATACTCAATATGGTGAGATTTTAATTATTAATATCTATGCACCCAACCAGAATGCACCTCAATTTATAAGAGAAACTCTAACTGACATGAACAACTTGACTTCCTCCAGCTCCATAATAGTTGGAGATTTCAACACTCCTTTGGCAGTGTTGGATCGATCCTCCAACAAGAAGCTGAGCAAAGAAATTTTAGACTTAAACTTAACCATCCAATATTTGGATTTAACAGACATCTACAGAACATTTCATCCCCAAAATACTGAATACACATACTTCTCATCAGCCCATGGAACATACTCCAAAATTGATCACATCTTAGGTCACAAGTCTCACCTCAGTAAATTTAAAGGAATAGAAATTATTCCTTGCATCTTTTCAGACCACCATGAAATAAAACTTGTGCTGAGTAACAACAGGAATCTGCATACTCATACAATAACATGGAAGTTAAATAACCTTATGCTGAATGATAGCTGGGTCAGAGATGAGATTAAAAAAGACATTGCCAATTTTTTGGAACAAAACGACAATGAAGATACGAACTGTCAGAACCTCTGGGACACCACAAAGGCAGTTCTAAGAG
>CAUYPK010071754.1:0-10481 GCA_963574355.1 Loris lydekkerianus | reverse complement strand
TATTGTAATTGTTTTGGGTATATATTTTTATTTTTGAAATTTACCAGTGACTGCTGCATTTTCCACCTCGGCTTATACTCGAGTCACTAAGTTTTCCCAGTTTTTAGGGTGAAATTAAGGGGGTCGGCTTATACTCGGGTCGGCTTATACTCGAGTATATACGGTAAATATCACAGGAAATATCTGATATGTGATTTTAAAGAATATTTTATTCATCTTAATTTTATAAAAGAATGATTAACTACATAAATACTAAAAATAATGAATTACGCAGTTTGCAACATGTAGACACAAATAAATAAGAAACATGACAAAATAAAGAGGAAGTATAAATAGATTTATATTTTGTAAGGTTATTATGTTATATGTGAAGTGGTTTAACTTCATTTGAATATAAGACAGTGATAAGTCATGGAAACATATTGTAATCTGTAGAGAAAAACAATAAAATAAAAGTGAATTAATTAAAAAGTTATTAGAGGATGTAAAATAAAACACCAAAAATATTCAATTAATAAAAAAATCAAGATAGGAAATGATACAAAGGACGAATACAGAACAAAGAGCAATATGGTATATTCAAACATATAAATAATGAAATTAAATGTGAGTAAACTAAATACATCAATGAGAAGGCAGATATTATTGACTACGTTTAAAAAGTAGTAACTAGGGGCAGCGCCTATAGTTCAAAGAGTAGGACATTGGCCCCATATACCAAGGATGGCAGTTCAAGCCTGGCCCCGGCCAAAAACTGCAAAAAAAAAAATAAATAAAAAGTAGTAACTAAATAAATGGTGGTTATAGAAAATGGGTTTTAAATAGGAATATTTCAGGACAAAAAGTATTACAAAGGATATTTTATAGTGACAAGTGTTTTAATTTATTAGAAATAGCAATATTAAATGTATATACAACTAATAACAGAACTCAAAATACGCTAAACAAAACTGATAAGACTAAAGGGAGAAACAATTTCAAAATAATGACTGAAAATTTCAATGACTTTGCCTCTTAAATTGATGACATAGGAGACAAGCCATCCGTCATGTAAGGTTATAGATTACTAAAGAGAACTATCAAACCAACTTTACTTAATCAACATTTAGAGAATCCTACAACCAAATACTACAAAATATGATTTATTACCTGTTTACATGAAATATGTCTCAATAAATTTCAGAGGTTTTATATCATACGGAGTATGTTCTGTAACTATAATAAGTTCAACTAAATTAGAAATGAATTTAAAAATGTGTTGGGAAATCACCATTTATTTGAAAATTCAGTTATGTTGCTGGAATTTCTCTGCACTAGGTTCTTTTGATCTTGAAGCTCAAAGAATGAAATCATGGACCATGTGGATATGCCCTTTTGCAGAGTTTATTGAGAAAGAGAAATAGATAAGAGAAAGAAGGGAAATAGAACCTCTAACAGAGAAGGGGTGGAACCAAAATGTAAAGTCCTTTGTGGGCCTTTTGTCCAGGGTTCATGTATTTCCTTTGAGCTGAAGGATCTTGGGAATGGATGTCTGGAATGTGTCACAATTGACCAAGGGCTGGCAGGCAGAAGACCATTTTAAAATTAGCAAATGTATGTATAAGGAAATAAATATAAGTGTTACAGTCCCTGTCCCAGGAAAGGCAGCAGGTGCTTGAATCTGAGAAGGGAATTTGGAAAAGGCTCATTTGCTCAGGTCTAGAAAATGAGGGATACCAGTCCAGCTTTATTAGGGAGAAGCCTGTATCAAATATCTTATTAAGTAAATGTTAGGTCAAAAAAAGCTTTGGAAGAAAATTACACATTAGTTTCAATCAAATGAAATGAAGCCACAATAAATAAAGATTTATGACATGCATCTAAAATATTGTAAATAAGTCATAGCTTTGAAAAAACTATTTGAAATCAATAGTCTAAATTTCCACTGCGATAAATTTAAAAAGAAGGCCAAATCAAATGGAACATATAGAAGAGGAAGCAAATAAAAATAAGTGTAAAGCATAATGAAATAGAAACATAGCAATGTTAGAGAAAAATTAACAAAACAAAGTGTTGATTCTTTGAAAAGAATCAGTATAGTTGATAAACTGCTGGCTAGTCTTAGAGAAAATACTGCACCGAACAGATGTTAAGTGAAGAACATACTATAGTTCTGACTCAAAAGCTAGTTTATGTCAATAGATAGAATAATTTAGATGAAATGCATTTGTTTATAGAAATAAAAAACATAAAACTGATACAGGAAATAAAAAATTGAAAGCCTCACACTACACATCTTATGGTGAAACTTAAATCTCCATGGTGATTGTATTACAAGATGGGGGGGCTTTGGTGATGACTAGGTCATGAGAAATCCACTTTTCTGGGTGGTATTAGTGGTCTTGTAAAGAAGTTTGAGAAGCCCTTTACCGTTCAGGTCATGTTACAAACCACTGAAAGCATCATCTATTAGGAGGAAATACCACACCAGACACAAAATTAGCCCCAGCCTTTGTTTTGTACCTTCCATCCTCCAGAACTGTGAATGTTAAATTTCTGCTACTTGAAAATTACAGTCTAAGATAATTTTAGTAGCCCAAACTGTCTAAGATAATTCATATCCAAGAAATTAAATATATTTCCATAACAATAATTTTAGGCACACATTGCTTCCCTGGTAAATTCTTTCAAATATTTAAAGAATAAATAGTATTGATACTAGACAAAGTCTTTCAAAACATAGAGGGTAAAGAATCACTTCCCAACTCATGTTAAAAAGGCAACAAAATCCCAAGCCTAAAAATGGGAGTTTGCAACAACAAAAAATGTATACTTCATAAAGCTAGTTTATAGGAAAATAAAACTTCCTAACAAACTATTAACAAAGTAAATCCAGAAATGCAAGATTGAACATTCAAGTATCAATATTACTCATCCAACTTATAAAATAAATAGAAAAATGATAGAATCATTATAGTGGGTAAAGATTTTAATAAAATTTTTAAGAATTTTTTGAATTTTTATAAAAATTCAACATCCAGTCAGAACAAAATAAAATAAAATAGAAACTCTTAGCAAATTAGAAAGAGAATAGAATTATCTCAGTGTAATAAAGATCATTTAGAAAAACTTATAGCTGATATCATACTTAAAAATACCGGATGACTAGATGTGCTTTCACTTAAGAAAACAAGATAAGAATATATACTACCATCATTTCTATTTTGTACTTTACAGCCTAGCTAATGTGATAAGGCAAAAAAAAAAAAAAAAAAAAAAAAAAAAAAGAAAAAAGAAAAACCATGAAAAGGCATAAGAAAGTATAAGTGTAGGATAGAAGATATTTAAGACTAGAAAGATACAAAGAAGCTATCTGCTGATAAAAGACATGACTTCATTTGTTAAATATCTCAAAACACCTATTAAAACACCTCACTATATATAAGTGTTTAACAAGGTCAGAAAGCATGTTTCAATTTAAGAAAATCCTAAGGTGCATCTTACAAGGGTACATGTGAAACTTACTAAATGTAGAATATAAATGACTTAACACAATAACTGAGAAAGTGCCAGGAAGGTTATGTTAACCAGTTTGATGAAAATATTTCAAATTGTATACAAAACCAGTGCATGGTGCCCCATAATGTACACAGCTATGATTTAATAAAAAAAAAAAAAAGAAAGAAAAGAAAATTCATTGGATTTCTATGCACTAAAAATGAAGATCTGTGCATGAAATTTTTGAAGTACAATTTTCTATAGCATCAAAAACATAATATACATAGGAAAAATTTTAAATATGTGTAAGATTTGTATGTAAAACCAAAAAACCTTGAGATAAATTATATAGAAGCTATATAAATCAAGTAGTGTACCATATTCATAATAGAAAATTCAGTATTGTTACTCCCAAATTCATATGATGAAGCCCTAACTACTAGTACTGAAATGTGACCATATTTGGAAAAAAGGCCTTTAAAAATATAATTAAGTTAAAATGAGGACCACAATAAGATGGGAGAAATTCATTGCCTGTTTTTCTTTAAACTATGTACCCACAAATCTAAGCAAAGGCTACCATGTCTTCTACAAGGTGTTTTATATTTACAATTAAAGCATCTCCGTTATAAGACAATTCAATATACCACAATATACCTTATAAATAGTATTACTCATATTGAGAAATGTATATCTCTCTGTATGTATATGCATGTATGTGTAATGTCCCACATGTCTTTTTTCTTTCTTCCTTTACTTATTTTTTCCTTTCTTTTTTCTTCCTTCATTTCTTCCTTCCTTCCCTCCTTCCTTCCTATATTCTATTCTTTTTATTTTATTTCACCCAGTGTTTTTGTAACGATTACCTTTTTATTTTATCTCACCCAGTGTTTTTGTAAGTGTTTACAGACATTACTGTAAACATTAAGAATTATGTTTCAGTCTGAAATATTTTCACTGAACTGGTTAACATAGCCTTCATGGCATTTTCACAGATATGATTTAATAAAATAATAATAATAATAATCAATTAATTAAAAAATTTTCTTAGTTTAAGTAAAACAAACAAACAAACAAAAAAAGAATTATGTTTCAAAAGCACGTTTGAAGTAAGGAAATAAAATTTGGCTTTTGGGCATCATTTGCCACAGTTACAATCTCATCTTGACTATTTCTCTCATGGGGCTTCTAGAAGGGATGGCCTTCTGGGACATTGTAATGCTCTTCTCCTTGGTGTTTTTTGGTGATTTCTCTCCCTCTACAGGTTGAAGAAAGTCAGAACTCAGTCTTTATCATCTTCATTACCGGGTCAAAATTCACTCTTTAGTGACCCAATACTTTCACGGTTTTAAATTTATCCACACGTGGAAGACACCAGAATTATATCTGCAGCTTGAACATGGCCCCTCCACTCTAAATGTTTACCTAAAAATGCATACCTTTATTTAGATGCGGATTGGGTATCTCAAACATCTTATGCCTCAAATTAAGGCTTATTTATCTCCTCCTTAGGAGATAAATCTCAGTATATGGCTCCACCATATCCTACGTCTTAGCATATGGCTCCTCCATATACTGCATTTAACATATGGCTTCACTATCCACCTGCTTGCTGAGGTTCACAATGCTCATCTCCCCTCTTTTATTTTAGTAACTCACTGCATCCATTTTATTATCAAATTCTCTTGGCTACATCTTCAAAATATATCACCAATGTAACTATTTTTCTCTACTTGCTGCTACCATCCTATCAAGACCTGCCTTCCCTCTATTTTTTGAATAGCCTCCTACCTGAGTTCGCTGCTTTCACTCTACTCCCTACATTCTCCTCCAGCATCTAGAGTGAGCTTACCCAACATGTCAGATTATGTCACTCCCTTTTATAATATGCTCTGAAGGAAGAAATCCAAAGACGTCAATAGAGCCTTATTGATTAATTACCCTAATATTTATTATTAAGAGTTATATATATTCTAAATTTTCTATAATAATCATGTAATCACTTATTGCTTGTGCTTATAAAAATATAAATGTTATATAGCTCCTATTTTTAATAGATTAGAATAAATTCATTTGACAAGATAAGATGGTAGAAGCAGTTAACACTATTATAAAAATTAAAAAGACATTTATAGAAGATAAAGGAAATGAGAAACAATTTGTTTCTTTGCAATATATGAATATTTTATTTCATTTATAGCAGAGTGAAATTAATAAGACTGCACAGAAGTAAAGTGTCAGGATAATGCCTATTATCCTTTATTGTATATAAAAATAATTTCTAAGTTACATGGTTTACTTCAAAATATCCACGAGTATAAAATTCCTTGTTTTTGTATTCATAATACTGAAAAGATAGACAACATACCTAGTAAAGTCACTATTGAGAATGACCACATAGAAAACCTACATTGAAAATGAAAGCTAACTTAACAAGCCATTAAACTGGTAGAAAGCTAAATTAACAAGCCATTAAACTGGTAGTAGAACCTCCAAGGGATTGTTAACAAACTGGTCAACATATAGAGGTGGTCACGTTAAGGAACTGGGCTTGCTGTACATACATGTGGCACATGTCCAGTCTATGAAAATTAGGTCATCTTAGGAGGTAATTAATACAGGGACATGGACAACTGCAGAGATTCTACTTCATAAGTGTACAGGTTAAATTTAATATAGCTATAGAACTTGATATTTTTGTTTGCTGGTTATCTTTTTCTTTTTTCTTCTTTTTTTGAGAGACAGCCTCAAGCTATCACCCTGGGTAGAGTGCTGTGGCATCACAACTCACAGCAAGCTCCAACTCCTGGACTTAAGCAATTCTCTTGTCTCAGGCTCCCAAGTAGCTGGGACTGAAGGCTCCAGCCACAACTCCTGGCTATTTTTGTTGCAATTTTCCCGGGGCCCGTTTTAAACCCACCACCCTCGGTATATGGGGCCTGTGCCCTACCCACTGAGCCACAGGCACCACCCCGGCTATTTTTTGGTTGTAGTTGTCATTGTTGTTTGATAGGCCTGGGCTGGATTTGAACCCACCAACTCTGATGTATGTGGTTAGTGGCTTAGCCACTTGAGCTACAGGCCTTGAGCCTTGCTGGTTATCTTGAATAAATAGAAATTATAGATAAATTTTTGAGATCATATGATTTATACATCCACATTCATTTACTATAAACTCATAAAACATTAGCGAATTAAAGAAACTTATGCCCACCTGGAACTATTTCTTTTGTGTCATATAAGGAAACTGAAACTCAGAGAGCAGAAGCTACTTTTCTAATGTTGAACAGACAAAAATAAATAAAACAAATGTTTAAAGATAGTATTTCTAGCAATTCTTCTATTGTCACTGAAAAATTTATAATGCCAAAATTCTCTACATTATTGTCACACTTACTTTGGCTATTCTTATATAAGCAGGAATTCTGAAATGAGCACGGGATCCCAAAACAGCAAACAAAAGAAGATAGAAGACAGCCACTGGTTCAGGGATAAGGATCATACGCTCTTCTTTCACATTTACTTCCAGATTTCACTTCTAGATTGGCAGTCGCCAAAACAGTACATTGTCTCAACCATATCAGTACTATGTGAAGTTATAAGAATTGATACCAACAGAAGGCAGATGGATGTCAGAATGGGGCAGGGCATCCATTTATTTTCCAATCAGAGCTACCAAATTACTGTGGAATGTCAAAGTAAGAAAGAAACCTTAAAGAACATTTGATGAAATTTTACAAGAATGCATGTGAATCTCTACAGAGTGATTATCAAATGCTTTTTCAGATTACAACCAAAAATATTTTTAATTTAGTTATAAAATAAAGCATTTCTCTTTAGAAACTCTATCTTTGAATAATTCTGTTGTAAATTTTAAATTTTAAAATAATTCATGTTCCAATAAATTTCTCCCAATGATTCTGATTTATAATTTTTTTGTATTCAATGTAGACAGTTATACAAAGGTGTGTATATGTGTGTGTGAGTGTGTGTGAGCGTGAGAGAGAGTATGTTGAATAACTACTCCCCAGTTGAAATTCAGATGAGCGTGTCAAATAATTACCACCTTCCCAATACAAAAATAATAATTTTATTATTTCTATAAACTATGAAAATTTGCTTTCTACCAGATCGTGAAAAATATTTTACATACTTTATCTGATGTTACTATACAACAAATTTATAAGGGTAGTATTATTCATCCTGGTTCAAGAGACATAAGCTAGTAATGGTAAAGCAATTTGATGTTAGAGATTTTGTACTCTGCTATTTACCACTATTAATGCAATATTCAATTAATGCAAACTAAAAATGAATTTACTTTTTTGTTAGGTACTTCATACCACATTTCTTATACTGAGCTTACTGCTTGCTGATTATAAGATTAAAAACAAAATAAAATAACAACAGAAAATGAAAATATCGAATAATCTATGGTTTGAATATTTATATCTTTAAAAATGGTTTTATTTAAGATATGTGTAAACTTTTACTCCTGTAGTTTTTCTATGTTTGTTGTAACTGTTGTTATTGTCCACTCTACAGAGATATTCCCTCTCTCCTAAATTGAGATTGTCAGAAGCATAACTTCTCATATAAAAATGACACTGGCAAATAGACTTAAGCTAATTTTTGTTCTTTCCTAAAACTTTAAATCACTTTTTTCATTTGAGAGATGAAGGCATAATTTTGTATTCTTTTTGTAAAAGAAATATCGACTCTTCTCTAAAACAAAATTGAATGGCTCCTTCATCTTCAGCCATTGCTACAGTTTGTTCTTAAAATCCCGGCAAAAAAAAAATGCCACCTACATCATCTAATGTTCCTCTTACTTGTGAGTTTTGAATTCAATGCCATGTAGTTAGATTCTTGAATTAATTTAGTAATCTTGTTAAGAAATCTTATTTGGTATCATGACAATTTGTATTGCTTGGTTTCAGAATGTGCACATTTTCTTTGGAAATAACAATTATTCCTAAATGAGCCCATTGTTAAAAAAAAAAAAAAAGAAAAGAAAAGAAAAAAAAAACTTGTTAAACAGTTTTCATTTGTGTGATATTTGAAAGTTAAAGAGAACTATCTATTTTATTTCATTTAGTTTATTTGAGACAGAGTCTCACTGTATTGCCCCAGGCTAGAATGCCATGGCATCAATCTAGCTCACAGCAACCTGAGACTCTTGAGTTCAAGTGATTCTCCTACCTCAGCCTCCTGAGTAGCTAGGACTACAGGCATCTGCCAGGACAGCTGGCTAATATTTCTATTTTTAGTGAGACAGGGTCTTGATCTTGCTTAGGCTGGTACCAACTCCTGAGTTCAAGGGATCTTCCCACCTTGGCCTACCAGAGTGCTAGAATTACAGGCATTAGCTACACTGCACCCAGTCAGAGAGATCTATCTTTAGTTGTTATGTACTCTTTATTGTTCCACCAACAATAAGCAAAATAATATGTACTTTCAATTATTTTAATTTTTAATGTATACATATAAAAGACAAAGTAAAAGAAAATTATTTTCCAATTTAAAACATCTAAACTAAAATTTAGGATAATTTTGTACATGTTATTTTCACTCTAATTATTTCCTTAAAATAAATATCATAAAACATTTGACAGTTTCAAAGGTAGAAAAATATACTATTTATTTTCATTAAAAGGAGCATTGGCATCTCCCTTCCTGGTCAAATGTTCTAGGCTAACACTGCTCTGCAACGGAATTTAACTGTATATCACAAAGTAGTCAACATTGGCTTCTGTAATGCCCAGTCTAGAGCAAGTGGTATGATCACACAAATTGTTAGGATTTCTGTAAAAGTAATATGTTTTTTACCCATTTACCTATGCTGGAAATTTTATTCTTATTTTTAAAAATGCTAAAATTTAGCACATCTCAAAGCTATGTTTGAATTTCTTCACATCAATAAATTCTAATTAAATATGTTCTAATTAAAAGAGGAAACAATGTAACAATTAGATTCAAAACATTTTCAGTGACTTGAAATTTAATATTTGGCATTGTTTGATATTATACATAAAAGGCTCCAGACATAAGAATCTCCACACAAAGACAAATAATTTTAATTTCTGATTATACAAAACAATAATTTGACTTTTTGCTGAAATAAATAATAAAAAAAGACCACTTTAATATATATTATCTACTAGTTTCGTAGCCTCGGGATGATATCTCTTGCTCATAAGCTCCCTTCTCTATCTCCTGTATCATCTTCTCCATTTGATTATTGTGCCCTGAAGTTTTTCTCTTATCTGTTGTGAATAAAATCCAGCTATTATTGTGTTCCACATTGTATAACAAGGTTACTTGAGGATAGCAGTGATTTATTTATTTTTCCCCTAAGGATGTGTGATATTTACCTATTGAACTTACAAAACAATAAAAGTTAATAGAATGTAAGGAGCAGAGAAGAGATAGAAATTTACATAGCTAAAATGGGATCTCTTTTACAAAAGATCAGAATCATGGAAGTCAAATGATCTGTTTCATGAATGAGATATTTTTTTGTTCTTTTTTTTTTTTTTGGTTTTGAAGTTTTATAAAGGGAAACAATAATAACTTGTAAGCCAATTTATGAATGCATATTCCAAGAATGTTTTAAAAAGACAACTTCTCACTTTCTTTAAACTGGCAACAAGTTTGACATTTTCTCCAGATATGGAGGTTAGTGAATACATTTAAAAACAAACAAACAAAAACATTTATCAAACAGATTGTTTTGATAAATATATCTAAGTGGAAGTAAAGTCTTCCTGAATAACAGATATTACATGCAGAAATTTTCAGGTAACATCATTTACTTTTCCCAACCTGATGAAAGCTAAATTTTCTGATGTGCTTTCTTTCTTTCTTTTTTTTTTTTTTTTAATTAAATCATAGCTATGTACATTGGTATGATCATGGGGCATCATACACTAGTTTCACAGACCGGTTGACACATTTATATCACACTGGTTAACATAGCCTTCCTGGCAATTTCACAGTTATTG
>CAUYPK010071751.1:0-50000 GCA_963574355.1 Loris lydekkerianus | reverse complement strand
TGGCAGCACAGCAGTGGTTGGGGGCAGGGGGCAGGGGAGTGGCTGCTGCAAAGGGCAGCAGGGTGGCCGGGGGGCAGGTGGGGGGGCAGACAAGCAGTCACATGGCTGGGATTTCAGGGAAGGCCAGGCACAGGCAGTCCCAGGCTCCCTGCCAGGGTAAGTGTGGCCTCTGGAAGAAGAGACGCAGGGAGGCTTTCCCAGGTCTGGGCCATGCATGGTCCACCTGCAGTCCCAGGCACTTTGCTGGCACCTGCATGTCCCCTGCTGCTTGTGAGCCCAAGGGGCTCCTGGTGGCCACCCATTGTCTCTGGGCCACGGGGCCAAGCTGTGGCTTGTTTTCATTTTCCCTTTAGCTTTGCACCTGCTCCAGGGGCCTGGTCCTGTCCCAGGTGTGCAGACGCCTGCGCTCCCTGGGTGTTCACACACAGCCAGCTTCAGGGACCTGGGTTTGCAGCAGGAGCCCGGGTGGGAGCCTGGTCTCTCTGGGCCTCTCACACCTTTTTTGTCCTCACTGTGCAATGACAAGGAGGGCAGGAATCCCTTCTCCAGGGCAGTGGCTGGCAGAGGGAGCAAGGGATCTGTAAAGCCTGTGCAGCACCAAAGACTCCAGCTTCCTTTTCATCTTCAGCCAGATGACTTCTTCCCTGCACACCTTAACTCAGCCTGCTAGCATGCAGGGTCTGCAGATGGATAATAGGGGTACTCGTGGGGTTGAGAGAAGCCAGGGGACATCCCCGGGAATGATACTTGGCCGTTGATCTGAAGATGTTACCCAAGGTGAGGCTGGGGAGGGTGGATTGGTACAAAAGGAATAGCACATGTGAAGGGTTTCTGCTCAGAGGACCTTGTTAAGGCCACAGAGACTTTCTGAAGACTCTGGAACATAATTTTCAAAAATTTAAAAAAAAAAATCACTTTTCCTTGAAGCAAACAGGGAAAGCCCTTGGGAAAAGACCCAACAGTGGCATTTCAGATCTCTTGGCAAAAATGGCAAGGAGGCAGCTGGGCATGGTGAGAAACACACTCTTGGCTCCCACTGTGGAGTGCTCTGCCTGTGTCTAGGGCACAGAGGGAAAGGCTCAGCCTTCCACCTTCCGTTCCACACCAGGCCCTTGTGGACCTCTAGACCCTGGGAGTTTGAGGAGCTTCCTGGGCTTGGGCTTGTCAGAATTTGAGTGAGCTCAGTGGAAAAGGCAAAGAAGGGAATGAGCTGGCATGATCCTGGGGCTGCGGAGAGGCTGGAAGGGCAGAGTGGAAACTCAGAGAGCTTTAGGGTTTACCTGAAAGAGCTGAGCCTCCTTTGGTTAGGGAAAATCTAACCCGAAACAGCTTAAATCACCAGGAGACTATATTTACTCATGTGAGTGCAAAGCATGGAAATAGTTCAACTTCAGGTACCATTTGATCCAGGCACTCAAGTTGTATCACTGAGCAGATTTCTCTCCTCCTCTGTAGGAATGCTATACACAATCTTGCTGTCATCTGCTCACTCTTCCTGGTAGCAAAATGGCTGCCATAGCTCCAGACCTCACTGAGAGCATCTGAACCATCCCGGAGCTTCCTGACAAGCCCTGGCTTTCACTCTCATTGGCCTGCATTAGGTCATGTGCTGATCCTTGAACCAATCACTGAGGCCAGGGGGTGGGGTATTATTTATGATTGGCTCAAATAGATTTTACAGTTAGGGCCTGGGGGCTGGTTGCTTCTCACTGAGGGGACCCTCCTGTGCAGGGACGGTGGTGGGCACAGGTGGAAGGAACAAGTGTCTGTACAGGTCTCCCAGGTTACCTGATTAATTGGTGTGGGCATGAATGTGCAGGAAGTCCCAGACTCCACTGGAAATTCTGAGCATGGGGAGTGTTCTCAGGGAGTCCTTCCAGCTTCAGCCCCAGCCTTCCCTCCCAGCAGAGGCTCAGTGGGTGGGTGGTAACAGGCTGCAGCCGGGCGTGGCTGTAGGTTGTGGCTTTAGTACTTCCCCGGGGCGGTCTACCTTGTCAGGATCTTTGTAACCCCCGACGGAGCCACAAACAGGTAATGCTTGGCTTCCCCAGGTCCGTGTTATGAAAAGCCTGGGTTACACAGCGTCTCTGGCTATTAAAAACCTGCTACTGACTTTACCGGCGATAAAATATCTGCTGTTTATGAGTAATTAGCCACTTCTGGAAAAGAGCTCTATCCCTTTAAATTTATAGGGTGCCTTGATTCATGCCTTTCATGGGGGGAATGTCACGTTACATCACATCAGTGTAACTTGATGAGATCAAACATGGGAAGGAGTGCATGGGCCCGGTTGCTCCTGCCTCCTGAAGTGTGTTTGTAAACGGGGGTGTCCGTGGCCCTCACCCCATCTTTGCTCTTCTCACTTGCTTCCTCAGGAAGGACTTGGGGGAAGGTTTGTCCTGAATGTGCTCAATCCTGAGCACACAGGCTGCAGCCTCTGCCCCCACTTCAGGGTGCTCCCTGGGAGGATTCCACTTCCCTGAAGGTGGTAGAGGCCCAATCATCTTCAGCTATTTAACAAGCACCACAACATGCCCTGGGCTCTGCAAAGGCCCGGGAAGCTGAGAGAGACCCATTTTCTGATTTTAACGACTCCAGTATTGGTCAGTATACACAGGGAATGATGTTATTGATGAGGATAATATTAATATATCATCCGATTGGCAAGCCTGGGGTCTGGCTGGGGGTTGGGGGGCAGCTATATTATGGGTGTCTTTTTGTGGCAGCTGGATTCTCATTTGGCAGCTTAGAGGGTAGAGGCAAGAGCATTTGGGAATTTGTTGGTTGGGTTTGCATCAGTTTGTCTGTCTGAACTTAGTTTTTATTTCATCCACTCACTTATCTATTTGCCTGTTCATCCATCCATCTGTCATCCATCTGTCCATCTGTCCATCCATTCATCCATCTGTCTGTCATCCATCTATCCATCTGTCCATCTGTCCATCCATCCATCCATCTGTCTGTCCATCTGTCTATCCATCCATCGATCCATCCTTCCTCCATCCAACATCTACTTAGCACCTACTAAATGTTTTGAGTGCTTAGAAGGTAAAGAAGGACAGTGAGGCACAGACACGTGTTCACTAACTTGCTGTGTAACCCTGGGTGTGCTACCTTCTATTACCTGGCCTCCATTTACCTACGTATGAAATGGGCACATCAGACTAAATGATCTCTGAGATTTCTCCAGCCCTGTCACGCTCTGTACCAGTGTCTATGCATAACCTCTTCAAGGAGTATCTCCTCCTGAGGAGGGAAGGTGTTCACAGACCCTCTTCGTGGGATATGGGGGAGTGTTCCTCAAGTAGTGGAGGAGAATGTGGAGGAGAATGAGGGAAGTGGGATTAGCGGGGGTGCACGGGTGGCCCCTGGAGGTGGTGGAAGTCTTTGCCTGGGTAGTTGGGCCACAGAAAAAGTAGTGACATTTAATCTTTGACTTTTGTGCTTAAACAAAGACATTGCTTGGGCCCACTGCTTGGGAACAAGCAGAAACAGGCTGGCGTGAGGCCTGGTGACACCGTCCCCCAGTTGGTGCATGTTGGGCGGCCAGCTCTGGCTGCCTCCCTCAGCCCTTCTGCTCCCTTAGCTCTTAGGGTTCCATCTGAAAGTGTGTTCTAGAACGCTCCCCTTTCTGGAAGCCTCCTGGAAGCAACAGTCAAGGGTGGTCAGGCATCTCCTGAGACAGCTGTGGGACAGGGATGCTGTGGTTGAGATGAGGTCACCTCTTTCCTGTTTCACCTTGGGTGCACCGTGATTCGGGGAGGAGGTTCAGAGTCCTCGCAAGGTCTAGGCATTATCTTCAGCCTAATTCTTTAAAAATGGAACTTTGCTGTTGTCGTAACTTGAGTCTTTTTGCTTTCTGGTTAGGAGTGGCATTTTTATGGTCACTGGCCAAATTCCATTTTTTTTCCGTGGATTGCCCACTCCCGCGTCTTTTGGAAAGCTTTCTAACGGGGGTGCTCGACTTTCCCTTATTGCTGCGAGTACTCTTAAAAAGAGAAAAGTAAAGTTGTGATTTCCTTGATACTACATATCCCTGGGGGCGCTGGATTGCCACGAGGCTTTGAGCAGCTGGCTGGGAGCAGGACCCAAGCCGAGTGCAGTGTCCTGCAGTGTGGACACACTGACGGTAACGGTCGTCTTGTAGGAGGAGAGAAGTGCCAACGGTAACCTGTCCAGAGCACCTACCCTGGGCCAGGTGCTGCTGTAAGCACTTCCCTCCAACGACCTCATGCCCCACCCAGCCACCTTCTTAGCGCCGTCAAACCACAAGTACATAGCTGACAAGGCGTCACCTTGCAGCTCATGGCCTCGGCTCTTTTGTGATAAGGTGCAATTCCGCTCACCTTTGTGGCAGCAGCAAGTAGATTTCCTAAGTCACAGTCTCAGTAAAGAGACTTCTCCAGAAATCCACCTAGTATCAGTGGCCATCCTCTGGCTGACCACAGTTGCTTCTACACACTGTTTGCAGCTCGTGTAGCAATGACCTCTGGAGCAAGCTGCGGGCCTCCCTGAGCACCCCTCCTGGGGGAGTAACTCCTGGCCACCCTCGGTGGGGTTGAGGGCAGACAGTGGTGCCAGGACCCTGATGATAAAGTACAGACTGAGTAGGGGGACGGGTCCCACGCAGGGCTCCTGGGCCAACCCGTGACTGGCATCTCCTCCCTGTACAGAGAGATGTTAATCTCTTCATTTTTTTTACATTTCAGATGCCTATGAGGGGGCGGTGTCTGTGGCTCACCGGAGTAGGGCGTTGGCCCCATATGCCGGAGGTGGCGGGTTCAAACCCAGCCCTGGCCAAAAACTGCAAAATAAATAAATAAATAAATACCGTATATACTCGAGTATAAGCCGAGTTTTTCCGGCACAAAATTTGTGCCGAAAAACCCGAACTCTGCACAAATTTTGTGCCAGAAAAAACTCGGCTTATACTCGCGTATATACGGTAAACAAACTTAAAAAAAAGATTCCTATGAAGGCACAGATGATTAGGTTACATTGTTTGTGTTTCTTGGTTGTAGATGAGCCTTTCATCCAAGGGGTGTGCTGTGTACCCCCACATTGTACTCATGAGGTGAGAGCTCACGACTCACCCCCTGCTCTTCCCCCACTGGAATACACTTGTGTCTTCCTGTCTTGTGGGCCTGTAGTTGTTCATCTTCTGGTTTCATATTAGTATTGAGTAGATTGGCTACTTGCTTCTCCATTCTTGTGATACTTTGCTAAGGAGAATGTTCTTCAGCACCATCCAGGTTAATACACAAAACGTGAAGTCTCCATCTTTCCTTATGACGGAATAGTGCTCCGTGGCGTACGGGTGCCACAGTTAGTTCATCCATTCATGGGTTGATGGGCACTTGGGTTTTTTCCACATCTCGGCGATTGTGAATTGAGCTGTGATGAAGGTTAAGTGTTCAGCCTTAACGAGGCTCATCTGTGCACTGGTGGTGACTCACGGTCAGGGCTAGGCCTCTGGGATGCCTCAGTGGGGTCTACCAGGAAGCAGGTCAGAGACGGGGAGGTTGAGAGGAGTGACCGGCCTTGGTTTAAGGTGAAGTGGCTGTGACTCAGGGGTGGGACACCTAAGGCCATGCAGCTACTGAGACTGGGACGCCCAAGGTGGGGAAAGACCATTTGTCACCTGGGCTGGGAGGGGGGGCTCTTTCCTTCATTAAAACCTCCTGAGTCATGTGTGAGGCACAGCTCCGGGCACTTGGGGATGTTGCTTCTGTGGAGTGTGTTACCACCTTGCTGAGAAGGATTTGTCAGCCACCCCTGGCGTTCCCTTCCATTTCGTTCTTATTCCTGACTATGGATCTAGATCTTGGGCTGAGGAGGTCCAGGGTCAGGGAAGGAGGTGTTAGCAGAAGTTCCAAGTAGGGGTGTTGTCCAGCAAGAGCCAGCTGGACAGTGCCAACCCACTGCAGGGCCGCCTGTAGGTCATGCACTGAGGGCGCAGCAGAGCACAATGTGGTCGCTGACCACAAAGGACGCCCAGTCCCCTGACCCTCTTGAGAGTGGGCGGTGCTCAAATGTTACTACAGTCCTTTGTGGTGGGTATTTCTGATCCTTCTGCCTTTTGATGGTGGAGGACAGGGTATCTTAGAGTCTTCTCTTTGCAGAGCCAGACACGGGGCCTGGATACCGCAGAGAATCAGAAATACTTACTCAGAGAATGAATGAATCAGTATTTGCATGAGCACGTATGAAAAATGCTGAAGAACACAATGGTGGGCTCAGAAGGAGGGTAGTGCGGCTCCAAGGGTGGGTTGAAGGCCTCAGAATTTATTTATTATTTATTTAAGTAAGTACTGATTTTTTTTTTTTTTAAATTTCAAATTAACCTGAGGGTACCAATGTTTAGGTCAGTTGTTCCCACTTCCAAGGTAAAGTTCAAGTTGCAGTTGAACCCTTTACGTGGGGGGCGTGCTGAACACCCTCACACTGTGCACATGAGGTGAGACTCGCCAATCGTCCTCCCTCTCCCCCCCTCCGCCCCCCTCTTCCCGTCTCCGCCTCTCTCCCTGCCCTCCTCTCCCCCTTGCTAGACTATATTTGTGTTTTATCTTTCATGTGGGTGTGTGGGTGTGTAGTCATTTATATATTGGGTTTTTTATTAGCATTGAGTACATTGAATTATTTTTTTCTATTCCTGAGATACTTTACTAAGAAGAATGTGTCAACCAGAATTCATAGGTGCTTGTCATCTATACAGCACTGGTTTGGGGGCAGGTGTGAGACCCGGAAGGTCCAGGCGACAGCTTGAGATGAACTCTTTATGGGCAGCACTTAGGGTGAGGGGAGTGGAGTGAGTGTCTGTGTGGATGGGGTGACATTGACATAAAGCTCTAGGGACAAAACCTCTCACCTGGCTCTGCCTCAGGAGCAGAGGGCAAGGCTGCCCTGGTGGTCCGAGTCTTCCTCCCCAGCTTCCCCTTCTTCTGATTAGATGCTACTCTAGAGGCTACAGCTTGTTGCTCGGTCCGTTCATCCATTCAGTCCCTCATTTCATCATTTACTGATTTGCTTCTTCCTTTATTCACTCAGCCTCCTCTAGGCTGGGGGACTCCAGTGAAGGCAGTGTTCACGGACTGGCCCTGGTGAGCTTTGGACGGATGTACAAACACGCTCAACCCAGGGTAAAATCTGCAGTGAAGCCAAGACACGGTGGACAGATGAGACGGCTCTGGACCTGGGCCTGGGGCACCGAGGAGGGTGGTGTTTAATCTGTCCCTAGATGGCAGGGGACTCGACAAGTGGGGTGGCAGAGAGAATGTTTAGGGAAGGGGAATGATACACACAGAAGGCTACCATGTTACCCCCATCGGCTCCCCAAGAAGGACTAGTCCTCTTTTGAAACACTGATGTCCTGAGATGGGATGAACCAGGGGGTTCTCCATCCTCAAGCTGGGAAGCTTGTCACTGACCCCCAGGTCCATCTGCTGTGGCAGCTACACCCAGGACCAGAGTGGCAGCTTCATGCAGCTTTGTGTCTGTGAGCGGGGCCACGCACAGCCCGGCCCATCAGCACCTGCTTCTGTCACTCAGCTCGGGGGCTGGTGGTCTAGTCTTCTCTCCTCTCCCAGGATTCTGGACCTGTGGAGGCAAGGCCAGCCCAGCCTGCTGACCTGCTCATGAGGTAGGGATGCCCACCTGGGGACCCCAAGGGCCAAAAAGGACTGTGGACCCAGCCTTGCCCTGCCACGCCCCATCTGTTGGCCTCAGCCCAGTGGTTGCAGGCAGCCGAGGACTTGCAGATGTGCCTGGGTTTTGCTCTGTGGTGACTGTGCGTACTTACAGGGTGATGTGCGTCTGAGCTCCTGTCTTCGACAGGTGCCCCTGTGAACGAACCTCCCTAGGCTGACTTCTATGAATATTTCAAAATCAGGCCCCCTTTGATCACTCTTGCATATGTGCATTTTACATTATATTTAGTTTTGCACTGAATCAAATCTGAGGCCTCTGTGAAATGAAAATAAACTGCTCGACACGATATCATTGTCTGGAAGTGCTGAGATATAAATGGCTTTAACCAGGGGTGAAGGGGTGGTGGGGTGAAGCCTGGTGCTGTTCCCCCAGGATGGAGGCCTGTGGATGTGGGGAGTGTCTTGCTCCCGGGGCAGGGACTGTGTGCCGTGGCCATTTGGGAGCAGGGAGCCAAGGCAGGTTAATAGGGGATTAAATATCTAACTTCCTGCCATGACCAAGTATGTTTAAATAGGAAAAGAGAAAGCCAGCCAGAGCAGAACGATCAATATGCACGTGACAGCTGCTGGTATCTTTTTCAGTTTTACATTATCATTTTAAAGGTAGGCCAGTCATTAAAACATACACGGACACACATACACACACTCTAACACACACACAAACAGGCACGCATGTATATGAGGTCAGCCAATTCAGTTCATGAACTCATCCTAGAAAAAGTGCTACATACCTCGTTACTGATTAGCACGATGGTCACCAGATGACCAGAGGGCTTTAAAGGCGGCCATGGTGATATTCAGCAAGGAGGCACGTAGCACTTTTTCTACAAGTTCTCGAACTTAATTGTCCAGCCTTGTATAGTAGTTTTTGTTTCTTTCCTTGATGGGGGGTAGATACCGTTCAGATAAATCCAAACAGGAAATCAGGGGGCCATTTCCTTCCCAAATCACCCCCCACCTCCAGCAGAAATGGAAGCATTGTTTCATCAGCCAGATTCTAGGCACGAGGGCCTGGCTGCCCACTGATGTGATACTTGTGACAGTCTCCCCTCTCCTGCTCCGTGATCAGTCACAAGCAGAGAGGAGCAGAGGGCTTAGATCTAGCACTGTGAGTGAGCTTTTCCTCAGTAGCTGCAGGCAGGGGATTGATACGGTGCCCACTGTCCCAAAGCCCTAGCCAAAGAAGAGAGGAAACGTGACCTCCAGGGGATATCCCTGTATCAAGGAGCACCCCACAGTCTGGAGGAGCTTCTAGGATTTCTGAGGAATGAGTGATCACCTGCTTCCCAGGAGCAGGTGAAAGCAGGATAGGCTCCTCCATGGAGGATGGATTTGGGCTGACAGTTACGGAGAGGTGGGAACAGGCTGCCATGATTTGGGGCGGTGGTTTTTCTTCCACTTTTTCACCAGTAGCAAAGAGCTAGCAGGAGGACCAGTGCCCTCTCCAAACTCCACTCTCTTTTCTCTCGTGCACAAGAAGACCTCACCACCAGAAGAGTTGTGGCTTTCAGATGTTTGATTTGTGGTCCAGGAGTTTATTTTCATCCTTTATTGTTTTTCCAACTTCTCTGACCCACATTCAATAGAAAAACTGCCTCTTCTAGCTGCCTGTAGACAGAAGGCACATAGAGTTTCGAAGCCACCGTCTTTTAAATTTTCTGGAGGCATGACCGTGTCAGCCGTGCAGTTAGATGGTGGCTGCCTCTGTGGAAGCTCTGCGGGGGGCCCTCTGGGTAGTCTCGTGGTCTTGGGACCTCAGCCTCTGGCATCTTTCTCGTAGCAACATGAGAGCATGCTGATGTGTGCCCGCTGGCAGTGCCAGGCACACGAGTTATGCTAGTCCTCTGTTAAGACCTCGCTGAGCCTCTGTTTGGCACTGAATATAAATTCCATCCTGCTAAGATTGACATTCACATCTGCACCTGGCCCAGTGCTGCCACCCTGTCACCCCTCTGTCCCCAGAGTTCAAGTTCAAGCTTACTCTGTGTTTTGCTCGAGCAGGTGCCTCAGACTCACTTGCGTTCCTCCTCTTCCTCTCTACCTGGTGACCACGTCAAGGTTCAGCCTCCATATCCCCATCCCACTACCCCACCTTCCCTCCCTCTCCTGTGCTTCCATCCCACTGGGCCCAGCCTCACGGCATGCTGGAGCATCCTCCCTTGCAGCACTTGACCTAGACTGTTACCCTCCTGGGTCCATCTGTCTCTCCATCCCTCAGTTAGTTTTTAAAGGGAAGGACCTGCTCTTGCTTTTTGCCACATGTAGGCAACTGTGGAATGGTGCTGAAGATGCCAGTCCCACGTCAGATGCAGTGAGAGTGAAGTTATGACCTGTTTTTGTGTGCTTTGGTGCACGTAAAGGCAATGACTTTCCCCTGCTACCAGATGAAGGTGCAAAAGCTACACTAAATACTGTGGTCCATGCCCAAGGAAGCTCACTGAGAAGGTGGAGACTTCAGCAACTTAAATGCCACATTTTCTCCCTCAAAATCTGTGGAGTGAGTAGGCCAGTTAACTCCAATATTTTATTTTATTTTGCTTTGCTTTACTTTATTTTACAACAGTTTTACTCTATTGCCCTGGGCAGAGGAGGGGTAGGAATCAGCATAGCTCACGGCAACCTCAAACTCCTGGACTCAAGAGATCCTCCTGCCCGAGCCTCCTCAGTAGCTGGGACTACAGGTGCCCACCACAATGCTAATTCGTTTTTCTATTTTTAGTAGAAGTGGAGTCTCACTCTTGCTCAGGCTGGTCTTGAACTCCTGAGCTCAAGGGATCCACCCACCTCAGCCTCCCAGAGTGCTGGGATTACAGGTGTGAGCCACTGTGCCTAGCCAGTTCCAGGCTATTTTAGAGATAAAAGAGACTGAGGCTCTGCCAGGCACCCCAGGTCACACAGACCCCAGTCGAAGAGCAGGCAGGTGGATTCACGTTCATGGCCCCATGGTGTCACTCACTCTGTTCCCATTATTCTCGTCTAGTTGAGGGAATGATCGACCTGACTCAGGAGAATGCAGAATCCTACATCAGTCCTTATAAATACTGAGAACACAGACAAGTCTAAAAATACATTTTCATGTGACTTTCTGGTCTGGCAACCAGTAAGGTACCAGCCACATTTCTCGACCCACGGTGCCGGCCCTGGCTGCCCCACCATGCCAACCCCCCCCGCCCCCCTGGGATGTTTTCTTTCTGAAATAAGATGAATGCTTCTGCTTCTTGGCTCATTGAGAGGCCTGTGCTTCTTGGCCTCCTGCAAGCCTTCCCAAGGCTGCGGCTTCCTTCCTTCCATGAGTTTCACAAATGTCAGCACCCAGCCCCATAAGAATGTACATGGTATGGACAGCACAGGCCAGCCTGGCCACCAGCTTGTCTTGCTGGGGCCCTGAGTCAGCTGTAGCCCAGTTGCGTGACCCTTTGTGACTTAACTGTCTGAGCCTCAGTTTTCTTGTTTTTAGCATTGGGATGAAAGAGTCCCTACCCGTCTGAGGTTACATGAGGTTCATGTGAGAGAGTGATTGTGATGCCCCCAGCGTGGTGTGGGCACATGGGATTTCAATGAGGAGAGAGAAGATGGTGGTGGTGGTGATGATGATGGTTATTGCTGCTTTTTCTTGAGGGTTTACTCGGCCCTACTCTGCTCTTGACACCCACCCTATGTGAAGTTGTTCTAATTCTATCCCTAGCATTTATTTGCCTGGCCTGGTGTAGGTGGAAGGCGACCCAGGGACCCAGACCAGAAGTCTTTTCTATGCTGAGTAGACTCATTATCTGTCTTCACTTCTGGGCTACAGCTTCAACCTAGACTCCCAAAGCCAACGTGGCAGAAAGACTTCTTTGCTCTTGAGAATTTTGAAGTCATCTGAATTCTCAAAGGAGAGGACACTCTTGATGCCTTTTTCTCCTTCCAAGTTCTCCAATTCTTGTCCCGCCAATACAGAAGCTGCCTGGGGCTCCATGGGGTCACCTGCTGAGCCAGTCCCTTCCATTGCTCACCGTTCCAGGCTTCGAGGGCCCTGCCTGTGGCTAACATTCCACGCACAACAAGAAGTTTGGGAGTTTGTATCTCCAACTTGACTCTCTGGGTTACACAGTTGTCATACTCAGCAGCCCAACTTGAATATCCTATTTTCATTAATAAATTCTGCAAGGATTTTAACTCTTTTCTGGCCCAGTCTCACAGCATTACGGAACAGGTCACCTGAGCTGCCCTCCTGGTTATCTGTTAATCATCTGGCAAATAAACCACTCAGTGTCCTGCCCACCTCGGAAATGTTTGTGATGTAATCTGTTTGGATGCCCAAATGTCACCAGCGTTGATTTTAAGAGATGAAAAAAATGTACTTGCTCAGCATAGCAAGCTCTAGGCCAAAATGTAAGCATGAAATCTCTGGTTTATTTTTGTAATAATGTTTACAGCTGTTTAATGACCCTGAAAAGGTTCAGTAGTCTGGCATTCTGTATTTCAGAACAGGAGTGTATTATGCTTATAACAACCTTAGTTAAACAGTTTGAACTACAACAATTGGAAAAATCGCATTTAATAAGGAGCCATTGTACTCTAGGTGAAATTGTCTTAATTACTGCTTACCCTCCGAGTAGAAAGCAGGTGGGTTTCAGGGAAGGGCCAAGGGGCCCTTGTGCCTACTACCAGAACTGCATGCTGGGTTTGTGAGACTGTTTCTCCTAAAACCCATAGTGGCGTTTAGAGCAGCCCCCTTTGCCGGGAACCCAAGTCCCAGACCTTGAATAACTACTCTCACAAGATTTCTAAGGCAGCACTTTTTTTACCCACAACAATAAAAAAGAGAATATTTAGTTGTGCTTGGCTAGACAACAATATTTGATTTTTAAAAATTCAGTGGAAATGGTTATTTTGAAAGTCATTTTCTTTCCCAACTATTCTTTTTCATGGCATAGGGAAAAAAAACACTCTTTCATGCAACTTACTGGCAAGATCTATATTTTTTGGACTATTCATAAGATTACTTTTTTTTTTTCTTCTGCGCTAGCAACATGAAACTGTGTTTTTGTGTAAAATTTATTTCGACTCGTAGCAGCTGGCATTTCTGGTGTCCTGATAGTTTTAAATTTCATTCTGAGTGAAAGATACAATTAGGCTCTCTATTGGATGAGTTAAGTGAAAACTTTTGTCATTGATATCACAGGAAATAGTCTTGAAGGCAGAAATGCAAAATCAAAATAACCATTAGCACCATCAAAGGCAGCTGAATGGCTCCCCGTACCTGCAGTGATGGAAATGACAGGACAGAATGTATTTTGATAATCTGTGCACCCAAGGGTGGGTTTCACTGGCTGAATATGAAATTGCATTGCTTAAGAGGCCTCCAGCCAGACCCCTGCCTGGGTTCAGAGGTGGGGCCCAGCCATGCCACACTGTGGGGAGACCGGCCACCGCCGCTGGGTCTCAAGTTTAGTACTTTACTAATACTGACTTGGTATTAGTTGAGTTAACATCCCTGGTGTCCTGGCATGACCCTGTACCCCAGGAGAGGTCAGCATGGGGGTGGCAGGTTGTAACGCTTCCGTGTTGGCGGGGGATATACCAGACAGGGCCTCTTACAGTGGGTTTCAATTGTCCAGCCTCAGCAAGGACGTCTGGCTGCCTTTGCAGAGCTAGGCAGGCTACATATCCATCGGTTCCTTCCACCTGTCTGTCACCAGGCTGTATTGATTCATATGCTTCAGGTTGGGGCCATGGGCCGATGGCCTGGGGCAGGGCTGTTCCCCTTGTTGAACAGCTTGTTCATGTGCTTTTAATTGTGTTATGTGTTTTCCCACTTAGGAGAAAGGGCTAGAAGAGTTCTTGTAGGTCACCCAAGGGTCCTGGCTGCTCGATTTCCAAGTAAGCCCAGCATCATGGCCCACCCTCTGCTGGCCCCTGACTTGTGGGTGTAGCACCCTCTGGTCCTGGGTCACAGGGTGCTGATCCAGAGCCAGGGCTGCTGAGTAAAAAGGACGGGTTGAGCACCTGGGCTAAGTGCTTCCTGGAAATAATGGCCATCAGGGGCCCCACCATGTGTGGGTGAGCACATCCACCCTATGTGTCAGGACACAGTGCTGGGCAGTGGGAGACACTGATGGTTACCATGTGTTGAGGGAGCAGCATGGTCCCAAAGGGGAGGCATTCTCCCTGTGCACGCTCCCAGAGGGTGGGGGGGTGTAGTAATAGCACGTTCCATCAGAATCGGGGGGCCCTGCTTCCTCCAGCCCCATGAGCTCTCAATGCTGCAGCTGGGTTCAGCTCTTTAACAGGCTTGCCAGTGTAGGCATTTGTATGTTTCTAGGGGGTCACCAGTTAGGGGATCCCTGCCCCTCCAACATGGGCATACTTGATGTACACACACATACACATGCACACACACGTGCACAAGCGTGTGCACACACACAAACCCTGATATGTGCATGTACATACACCCCTGTGTACTGAGCTACACTGGGTTCTCCTTTCTGTAATTTTGGGTTGAGTCTTGCCGGGGCCTTTTCATTGCTTGCCTGTTATTTGCTGCCTTCCTGGCATTGGTACCCACAAGCCCTTGAGAGCAGATATGGAGAAGGTCTCTGGCAAATATCTGCTGAATGGCTGAGGTAAGGGACAGATGAATTCTGGATGGGTGAAGTGTCAAGGCTGGAGAAATCGGGGCCGACACAGGTTTTCCGAGTGCCAGGCTGGGCCTGGGACCAGCTCGTCCTGCCTTGGCTGCTCTGGCCCGGGGACAGCACACCAATTACCCCAGATTCCTTCCAAGAACTCACTCTCCCTTCCTTATTCTGAGTGGGGCTGCAGGCACAAGCGGCTGTGACTGACCCACAGCAGTGGCCTCAGACGCAGCTGCTGATGGAGGAGATGACCATCTGGCGTGCCTTACTCGTTTGAGGGCTGGGAACTGTAATCCTAGGGGCAGCTCCTGGGGAGTTGGCCAGGAAGCCAGGAGGTCTCCTGTGGGCCCTGTGAGTCATGTTCTAAAGGGAATAGTTGCTCTCCATCTGCTAGTGTCCAGCAGTTGGGCCACCAGGAGCTTGGGCTGAACCTGGTGGTGGAGGGGGCTTTTCCTGGGTGGTTTCTGGACCTGCAGCATCTGGGGGTGGGGAGTGCAGGGACCCTTCTAGCTCTAACGAATTCTGACTACTCTTGGACTTGTGCAAAAGCTGAGGTTGGGTCACGTGAGGTTGAGGTGAGGGTGGCCCCCACACACTGGGCCCCTTTCACAGGCTGTGTGTATGAGCCCTGTCTGCTCATCGATCTATTCATTTAGGAAATGCCAAGCCGAGGACAAGCCAGCTCTGCTTCAGGTCCTATGGCTTCACCCTTGACCCAGGCAGACGTAAGCTCTGCCCTCACAGGAGAGAAGATTGCCCTGGTGGTCAGGGCTGTTAAGAAGACAGCAAGCTGACAGGACGCCGGGGGCCTGGGTGTCCACCCCAGACAGGGTGGGCACAGAGGGACTTTGTGAGAAATGGTACGTGAGCTCGACCCACGTGAAGAGAAGGAGCCATCCGTGCAAAGGGCTAGGGTGGTATATTCTAGAACTTCCCTCTCTCCACTGAGGCTCTAGCAATGGCCTCTGAAGACCAACTGCTGAATGGGTTAAAAACCTTTGTTGACACTGGCAAAGAAAAACACTTTTTTTTTTTTTTAAATTAAACAGAATAGAAGGATTCCATGCCCAAAGCAAACTCGTAAGCTCTCCTGTCCATTGTATGGCACATCCTTCTGTGGTAGCATGAATTGGGTGGGGGGCGTGGCCTTCGGCTCCGTGTCCCTCACCCAACCTGATCTGCAGGCTCCCTGCGTCGTACACGCAGCCTTCCCTCCCTCTGCTGAGTTGGCATCCGCTCATCCTCAGCAACCTGAAAATAGCCCGTCTTCCTGGATTCATGTTCTCCGAGCCGGCCAACTGGGCAGCCTTGGGAAGTGGGCCAGACGTGTTGGCTTTGGACTTTCCAAACTTCCACCGAGCTACTGGGTGGAATTCTCAGCTCTCCCATGGGTTGTCGGGGCCATGACCCAGGTGGGCTCAGGAGAGGAGCCGGCATAGCTGGATGGGGCTTGAAGGTGGAGAGAAGGCTCCAGACAGGGCCCTGGGGCCACTGGTCTCTACCTGGAGCCTCCAGCAACCTCTCTGCTTGGGGCCTGCTCCTCCCTGCTGGAGAGTGGGCAGCATGAGTCCTGGGGCCAGCAGGTCCTGTCCACCATCATGTCTCCAGTGGCGGGTTAGGGCCTGGCACACAGCAGGGTTCAGTAAGTTTGCTGAATGAATGCAGAGTCTCCACGGGAAATTAATAAAACTATTCTTTTTCTGACGTGTCTCCAAAATGGGGCTTTTTTTTTTTTTTTTTCTTAGTATAGACTGCCATCAGGAACAGAAAGGAAAAGTGGTAATTTGAAAGCCTTCTTTCATTGCAAGTGCCATGAGCCTCTATTTGTGTGCACATGGGTGGACAAAGTTAGACCATCACCATAGTTATATCATAGATATAATCCCTTGCCCTTCTGGCAGTAAACATGCATGGTGCTTCTTCGTCTTCCTTTGCAAGATGAACTCATAGCCCTCTCCCCTTGCCGAGGAAGGCAGGCCTCTCACTGGAGACCCCTGATGGCCTATACAGTTTCCCAGAGGGAGGCCCAGCAGGCAGTGGACCCCACCAAGGGTGTGTGTGTGTGTGCCCCCTCCACAGTGGAGCTGTGTCCCACAGGTCACCCTAGGGAACTGGTTGGCCCAGGAAGCAGCCCTGGCTGGGGTTAAGCATGGCTCTGGAACCCACCACTAACCCCAGCCCCTGCTGGCCAACACATCTAAACACTGGAAGGAAACAAATTTGCACTCGTTCTGATGGGAGACACAGTGGAGATACAAGGACCCCAGGCAGGGGTTCACTGCCCTTCCATAGTGGGCTCCCCACATGCTCAGATGTGGGGGAACTGTTTCCTGTACACCCCAGCCCCCTTTAGCCATTCCATTGCACACAGGCTGAAGGAGGGAGGGGCAGAAGGGACTATTAAAGACAATTATGCAGACCAGCTTTGAGTGCCAGTGTTTAACAAACAGCTTCGAGTTCTAATTTTTTGCAAAACACATACTGCAGGTACAATTTGTACTCATTACTGTATATGGGGAAAGTTATTAAAAACACTCAAACTTGGTGGAGACTTCCTGTGGCACCATCCCTGGATTTTAATTGGTTTTTATCTAGTTCTATAAAAGATCTCTTTAAGCCCAATCAAAGTCCCTGCCTTGGCTGTCTCGCCAGTTGAGGGACAAGGGAGTCAGTTATAAGGGGTGAGTCTTTGCTTCCACCCGAATTTGAACGGTCTCAACAACCCACTAAGATTTCGTCATGAGAGAAGTATACGGTTCTTTTGATGGACACGGTTACCAGTGTTTCGTAGCACAAGGGTTAAATCTTAATCTCTGAGGTTTGCAAAGCTGCTACTCGCAGTCTCCTTAAAATTTAATATACCTCATTAATGCCTCCATGCAAACACTGAAGGATTTTTATGATTATAATCATGTGTTACAGCACCTAGAACTGTTTCTAAGCAGCATACTAATCAGCTTAATGAGATATTACTGCACTTTTTGTTGACTAAAGCAAAATCCCTTTTATTGTTCTAAAGCCTGTCCTTTATTTTTCCCCAAAACATTATCTTGTTTTATTATGTACTAGTAAATATCATGCCATTGGTTTTTTTTTTTTTTTTTTTTTTCCTTTTGGCCAAATCATAAAATGATTTCTTTCATCTCAGAATGGCGAACGTATTGAATACAGTAAACGGAAGGAACGTTCCCAGTGAGTCTCTTTGGTCTGGCGGTGGGAGCCCTTCTGCTCCAACACAAACTTTGAACTGACCCAACAGGTACAGGTGCTCCCAGGAAGGAAAAGAGGAAAAGTTTCACACGTAGACTCTTGATTTGTTATTAGGTGTTGAAAGTGGTAAGATATTAATAATTTAAAGGTGAATGAGTAATCGCAGTCTGTAAATAGAAAATACAAGGAAGACGGTCCATCGCCAAAAACAAATTAGAAGGCGGATGCCATATTGCATAATTGGCATTTAATAATTCATTTTTTTATTATTGTTTTTGACTGTAATTCCTCAGCATTCTTATGTATAGGTAAGGCATGACATGCTAATTCCCCACCAGTTGATGCGGTTGATGTATTATTGCGCCGCCTGGGTGCCTGGCACAGATCTGAACTCTCTCTCTGTTTCCAGGGATGGAAGAAGCGAGTCTGTGCCTTGGGGTGTCCACAGCGGCGGCACCCGAAGCTGAGCCCCACCTGAGCGGCCCCGTGCTCAACGGCCAGTATGCCATGAGTCAGAAGTTGCACCAGATCACATCCCAGCTCAGCCATGCCTTTCCGGACCTGCACCCGCGGCCCAACGCCGAGGACAAGACCCCAGCTGCGCCCCTCGAGGAGAAGGCGCATGTGCCCATGAGCGGCCAGCCCATGGGCAGTCAGATGGCGCTGCTGGCCAACCAGCTGGGCCGGGACGTGGACACCAGCCTCAACGGGCGGGTGGACCTGCAGCAGTTCCTCAACGGGCAGAACCTGGGCATCATGTCCCAGATGAGTGACATTGAGGACGACGCGCGCAAAAACCGCAAGTACCCGTGTCCTCTGTGCGGCAAGCGCTTCCGCTTCAACAGCATCCTCTCCCTGCACATGCGCACCCACACGGGCGAGAAGCCCTTCAAGTGCCCCTACTGTGACCACCGGGCGGCTCAGAAGGGCAACCTCAAGATTCACCTGCGGACCCACAAGCTGGGCAACCTAGGCAAGGGGCGTGGGCGCGTGCGGGAGGAGAACCGCCTACTTCACGAGCTGGAGGAGAGGGCCATTCTGCGCGACAAGCAGATGAAGGGCAGCCTGCTGCAGCCGAGGCCTGACCTCAAGCCCCCGCCGCACGCGCAGCAGGCCCCGCTGGCCGCCTGCAACCTGGCGCTGCCCGCCAACCACAGCGTTCCCGACCTGGCCAACCCGGTGCCCTCGCCCAAGCCAGCCAGCGTGCAGGAGGACGCGGTGGCCCCTGCAGCCGGCTTCCGTTGCACGTTCTGCAAGGGCAAGTTCAAGAAGCGAGAGGAGCTGGACCGCCACATCCGCATCCTGCACAAGCCTTACAAGTGCACGCTGTGCGACTTCGCCGCCTCGCAGGAGGAGGAGCTCATCGGCCACGTGGAGAAGGCGCACATCACCGCTGAGTCCGCCCAGGGCCAGGGCCCCAGCGGCGGCGGGGAGCAGGCGGCCAACGAGTTCCGCTGCGAGGTGTGCGGCCAGGTGTTCAGCCAGGCCTGGTTCCTCAAGGGCCACATGCGCAAACACAAGGACTCCTTCGAGCACTGCTGCCAGATCTGCGGCCGGCGCTTCAAGGAGCCCTGGTTCCTCAAGAACCACATGAAGGTGCACCTCAACAAGCTGTCGGTGAAGAGCAAGTCCCCCAGCGACCCCGAGGTGCCCGTGCCCATGGGCGGCATGTCCCAGGAGGCCCACGCCAACCTGTACTCCCGGTACCTCGCCTGCCTGCAGAGCGGCTTCATGGCCCCCGACAAGGCGAGCCTGAGCGAGCCCGGGCCCCTCTACAGCAAGGGCGCAGAGCTGCCGGCCAAGGAGAAGGAGGCGCTGGGGAAGCTGCTGTCTCCCCTCTCCGGAGTGGCCCACGGCATCTCCGAGGGGGACAAGCACTCCCTCCTGGGGTGCCTCAACCTCGTGCCGCCCTTGAAATCCAGCTGCATTGAGCGGCTGCAGGCGGCCGCCAAGGCTGCGGAGATGGACCCGGTGAACAGCTACCAGGCCTGGCAGCTCATGGCCCGGGGCGTGGCCGTGGAACACGGCTTCTTGTCTAAGGAGCACCTGCTACAGCAGCGCAACCACGAAGACCCTTTGGCAAGTGCCGGGGTGATCTTCCATAAGGAGAAGCGCGAGTACGTGTTAGTGGGGGCGGACGCCTCCAAGCAGAAGATGCCCGCGGACCTGGTGCATGGCGCTAAAGCGGGCGGTCAGCGGGACGTGCCCAGTAAGCTTGAGCCTTTGGAAGGCGCTCGGGACTTTTTGTCGCACGGGCTGAACCAGACGCTGGACTATAACCTGCAGGGTCCCGGGACCACGAAGGAGAAGCCCACGGAGTGTCCAGACTGCGGCCGGGTGTTCCGCACCTACCACCAGGTGGTCGTGCACTCCCGCGTCCACAAGCGGGACCGTAAGGGCGACGAGGATGCCCTGCACGTGGGCCTGGAGGAGCGGCGTGGCTCGGGCAGCGACCAGGAGTCCCAGTCGGTGAGCCGCTCCACCACGCCGGGCTCCTCCAACGTCACCGAGGAGAGCGGGGTCGGAGGAGGCCTGTCCCAGACCGGGAGTGCCCAGGAGGACAGCCCGCACCCCTCCTCGCCGTCCTCCTCAGGTAGGCTGGCCGGGGAGATGGGGCGGAGGGGCCGCAGAGGCCCGGCCTGGGGGTGCCTGGTCCCACTTGCGGGCCTGGAGTCAGTCTTGAGGCCAGTGTGACTGGATGGATGTTTTATGAAGGCAGCAGGCCGTGCGTTTTCTTCTAGGCTGCCCTGCCTCAGTGAGAGACCCTCATGTCATCCTTTTGGCCTTCCCTGCCCACTGGTACTCAGAAGGTCATGGGATCCTGCTCCCACGTGCTGAGGATGGCCAGGTGGCCCGTTACCCAGTGGGGCACAGCCTACCCTTGTCCTGGAAGCCCTGACTGTATCCACTAACACCTGGCCTCTGGAACCCGGAAGCTGGCTTCTGCTGCACCCACGGGTACCACAGTGTAAATTCAGACCCTCACCATCTTTTCCTCTCTGTATATTCCCACAAATCTCTCCTCGGAGCACCCCAAGCCAGACCCATCTCATTCTAAAACTACTACCACGCAGCTTACCTGTCAGTCTCTGTGACCTGGAGAGCCACACTGCTTTCCCCTGGGGGTTTGAAAAGACGCAGGGAGTTGAAACCCTGCGTGTCTTAAATTGTGCTGTTACATGGGCGATACAGCTTTGGGGTCTAAAATAGCAAAGCAGAAAATCTGTCATCAAAATGTCTGTGAGATGCTGAAGCTTCCTGGCCCAGTTTGGGGGTGGGGGTTGGAGGGGGGGAGATAAGGAAACAAAACAACAAAAAACCCCCACTAACCTAAGACCTAAGGCAGCTAAATTAAAATCACTACCTACCAGTAGGTAAGGTGCTGCCTTCATTCCTATTTCCAAAGCTCCTTCCTAATGGATAGCAAATTGAAAGTTATATCTCTAGCCCTTTATAAAGAAAGCACCTCGCTAATACTGTAATCATTCTGTAGCCTAACAACAGAGGAAATCACGCCATAACAAATACCCCGTTACTAATGGCAACATTGATTCCTGCAATCAGCCATTAAGTCTACAAAATGAGAGACAGTTTGAGGCACCTCGAGGCTCTGCATTGCCCACTGTTCAAGATGTGGCGGCACACTGTTGAGAGTCATTTCTTAAAACTTTCTTCTTTTTTTTTTTTTTTTTCTTCCTCCCTGCTCTCCCCCCACTCCCATTTTTGGTTTTGGTAGATAGCTCCATCTTGAAGGCAATTCACTGCTGCGTGTGTGAAGTAGATGGTGGTTTAGTTTTGTTGTTATTATCACGCTTCAGTATACTTTTCTTCTAGGACAAAATTAGTATTAAAATAAAGCATGAGTCTGCTGGCTTGTTACGAACCAGCAAAGAATGGTTAAGACACATAAATCTGATCTGCACATTCCAGAGATTCCGATACCACTTAATGCCGCTGCTTAAATACCCATGAAATACACTGTCTACTTCTGGACTCCTAGACTTGTTTGTAATTTATTATGGTTGAGATGCTTTGGAAGTGTCTAACTGGTGACGTGAGCATCAGGGAGGCGTGAGGTCACCTGCTCCACGGGGCACCTGCTATCTGGAACATACTAAGATACGGGGGAAGGGTTTTCCAGTTGCCCTGGCTGACAGTGGGAACTGTGTAAAGATAGGATCTCTGCTCCACGGAGGCAGCCAAGTGCCAGCTGTCCCATTGTCACTGGGGACTGTTTCCAGCTTCCTGGGAAGGGATGTCCTCTTCTGGGTGGGGAGTGTAATCTCACGGTTTTTGGATTGGAGACCTTTAAGGGGCAGAATCCGGAGAGCACACAGGCTCATCTAAGTTTCTGGAGTGACGTGGAGTTAACACTGACAGATTTCCGTCCCTCTCTCTCTCTCCTCTCTCTGGGACCTGCTGAAATGAAAAGGTCTCTGCAGAAGATTCCAACACCAAATGCTCATCTTCATTAATGACGCGTTTACCATGTTTTTCTCACCTTCTGGCCAAGTGATAGCCTCTTGCTATTCCTATCTCTGTGGCTTGCCTATCTCCAAATATTCTGTTAAAAAAAAACAACAAAAAAAAAAACAACCCATTTTGCTCAAAAGAACCAACCCTTGCTTAGGACTCCAAGAGAATTATACTTGAGCTTGGTGACATCTCACCTCTATACCCCTCATTGATGGGTTTTACGCTGGTGAATACTGATTCTTTGATTTCTAGTTGGCTTCTTTGTTATCTTCATATTCAAATGAGACCCTTTCATAATTTTCTGACTAAGTGGGAAAATCAATGGCAGACCCAATATTCAGCCCAAATCGGCTGCACGTCTGAGGCCTTCAGATTTCCCTGGGATTTAGGACTTTTCACCAAATCTGGTTATTTTTCCTTTTTATTTCTGACAAGTATGACTTGTATAAAGTGCGATTAAAATAAGCATTTACATAAAAATCTGGACACAATGGGTATTTTATTATTACCTGTTAAAGAGAAACCTTCAAGGTGAAGGGGAGCAGAAGAAAAAAAAAATCTTTAAGCCCTTAAGTAAAGAAAGAAGTACTTATTAAGGCGTCTATTAAGAAATAACTGCAAAACACGGTTTTATAAATTTCTCAGACTGCATAACAATGTCGTAAAACTTAATTTGCATCACTTGATTCTTTTTTTTGTTGAAAACTGGGTCAGTAGGGCCTGAGAAACTATTTTTTCAGATCTTAACCAATGAATTCTTCTTTATAAATCGCTGCTCTTAACATGATAGTAGTTCTGAATTCATCATAAAAAACCTTTTTACAGAGCCTCTTAGAACAGATCTCTAGAAGAAGGCTTACAATGAGTGGCAGAGATGTCCTTTGTTATCTGATGTAATTCTTTGCAAAGGAGGATTGGGAACAGAGTGGCTGTTTAAAAATGTCTTGCTCAGACCGAGACGAAGAAGGGGTCAAGTTTGCAATCAAACAGTTATTGCCAAGATGGGCGACTGTCACTGGCTGGGCTAATGTGGGATGCAGCTGTTTGTTATGTGAGCAAAAGAATGTTTGAATCAGTGAACATGTGAAAATGATTCCAGTGAACCAGAAAATGTGTTTGTTCTTTGGCTCTCCAGACTGCTGAGAACCGAGCTTAAGATCAACTGTGAAAACGAGGACCTTTGACAAATTGAGAGGTCATATTTTCTAACAGAAAATGGACAAAACTAGTCACACAGATCACTTCCCCATCTTTTCCCTTTGTTTTATTTTTGTTGTGTTGTTGTTTATTTGACTTACCAGTAACCTCCCACCATGGTCGATGTCATCCCTGCCTCTGTGTACAAGGCAAATGGAAACTATTTGGAAAGCAGCAGCTTATAAATTTTACTCTTTTATGCCATTTAGAAGGCAAGGGTGGCTGTTTTGATGTGTCCCGTTTCTGGCGTGCGTGCAAACACTCCGATGGCATTAATCTTTGCATCTTCCTCTGAAACCTCCTGGAAGACCGTGCTCGGATCCCGCCTTTACTCTGAGTCAGGGAAAAAAAAAACAACAACAAAAAACCGGCCAAACTTCTGTTTCTTCGGATTTTGCTTTGGAAATCAACATGCAGAATAATTAAAACTTAATGTACTAAGAAACGATAGTGTTCATTATATCCAACAGGGCAGCTACCTTCCGAATTCCCCATAATTTTGGAGTAGGGATAATTGAAGTGTTGATGGTGGGAAGGGGGTAATTGAACGCACTGACCCTCTGTTCATTAAATAAAGTCGGCTAAGTTGCGTGATCGATGGGAAGTCAGGGAGAGATGCAGAGATGAAAATATTGTTAACCCCTACTACTTCTGGTATAATATTTTGAGATTGACAAGGATTATTTGATCAGCTGGGCTAAAAGCCGTGTGGGCTTTTGTTGTCCGTCCTGCATTCCTGAAATGCTGGGTCGCCTTCTCTGTAGGCCCATTGACCACAGCTTCAAAGGCCTTTATCTGGGGTGCCCTGGCATTTACATGGGGTGCATAGTGATATGATAGATTTTCTTTTTTTACTACCTCTTTTACTCATGAGTCCCCCACACCCTCATTCATGACAACCACAGCCTTCTCTGCACAAATAAATCCAGGCACCCAGAAAAAGGAGGGGGGGGGGAACAAAAAAAAGAAAGAAAAAGAAAAAATTTAAGTCTGAGGATTAAGATCTTCATTTTTTTTTTTTTTTTTGCTTGTGCATTCCAATTGTTCTTAAAATATTTGGCAATGTCAATTAGTAACTGAGCAGAGTTAGCTGATGAACACAATTTTCCAGTAGACTGAGCACCCTATTGTTGCCGAGTGAACAGCAGATTTCTGAGGTCATTATCATTCGCTGGTTGCTTGGCCCAGCTGCTTCCTGCTGCAGAAGCCAAACTTTATACTGGAGCTCGGGGAGGCTACAGCAACAGGGGGCTGGGAGGGGAGAGGGGACCTGGCTGCAGAACCGAAGACAGGCGTTATCAGCAGAGGAAACAGAAAGTAAAAGTTTCCAGGCAATTCCAGAAAAACTGCCATCTCAGGCTTCTTCCTCCTGCTCCTTTCCAACCACCTTCCGCCTCCAGGCAGGGAATTAAAAGGACCAGGGGACGCCCCCTTGGGCATTGTGGCAACTGATCTCTTTGCTGAGCAGAAAAACAATAATGATTCCATTTATAAATGCACTTGAAACATTTTGACTGAGCCTAAAGCACGTGAATGAATGATTCCCACATGGGTAGACTCTTTTTATTTTTATTTAGAAAAAAGAAAAATAGTCATTTTTTAGATAGTATTGGTAACTTGAAATGAGTCAACTTGGGGATGACAAATAGGGAACATTATTTAATTTTCCAGAGGGAACTTAGGAGCAGATAATAGTCTGAAATTCTTTGTAAAATCAAATTTAACATTTAAGGCTCCCCTGCCCACCCTGGTTTCCCTATTTTCTGCCCCCACACCCCCACCGGCTTCTCCCCCCTACCTCCTGATCTGGGAGCTGCTTCACCGAGATGAAAGCTGCACTTTTTTTAAAGCTCAGCTGTTGAAGCCGAGCGCCATATGCAGCCCTTCCGTCCCCGCCGTGGCAGCGCGTGCAGGCGGCCGCCGTGTTTGTGGAGATTTACGGAGGCTCGCCTTGTGTGTGCCGAAGCTGTGCCCAGGCGGCCGCCGGCCAAGGCCCTTCCTCTGAGCTGTGAGAGAGGTGGCCGCCCGCCTAGACGGGCATGCTGGCCCAGGCTCGGGCTGACTCCCGGGGAATGTCAGATGGGGCAAGGGTCAGGGGCCTGAGGGTCCTCCCCCTGACCATTCATCTTTCTGCTGGGTCCAGGCCTGGTCTGACCACCGTATGCCAGTAGCTCTCAGAGGAGGCTAACTCCAGGTGGTCACGGCATCCCCCCCTTCCCTGGGGAGCCGGGTCCTACTAACAGCTCCTTTTTATAAACTTCCCATTCACTCAGTGAACTTTTATTATCTTGTGTTTAGGAACAATTATTGGGGAAGGTTTGGTAACACTCTGGGATGTTTGCCGTCTCTTTTACGCCCTGTGCACACAGCCATAAATCACACTTCCTCTGGCCACTGAATGCTGCTGTCACTCAGCATTCTGGAAAGAGAGAGATTGCACTGCCTCTGAAAGTCTTGGATCCCAGAAGCAGAGCCCCCTCTGTTCCAATAGATTTCCAAGACACTGCTTCAGGGGCAAGGGGATAGATTCCAGGCCCCAGGGTTGCTGGGTCCCTGCCTTTGGTCAACCGATGGCCTCACTGTACCCATCTGGGGGGTGGGCACGGTGCTGCCTGCTTTGCCCCCGCAGGTGTCTCCAGCATTCCTGCCCACTGAGCTCCTGAGAAGCGCTATAGCGCTTTGCTTCCCCGAGCATGTTACCTTGGAAATGTTCATTTAAATCTAAATGTAATGGTAGTAAGGAAAACACAGATGAGCTAAGGAAAGGTTACGGTGAAGCAAAGAATCAAGCAGTGAGGTTTCAAACAGCATAAAGCAGTAACTGCAGGATTTCCATTAACTTGAATGGGAGGTTCCAGGCTTGGGACTTGGCCACCACCTTGGGTATATGGAGGCTGGAATTAGCAGTGTACTTTGCAAATAGCCACAGGTATGCTCTGCTTGGTCGTCTGTTCAAAAGCAGGTATCACACACTCCTGGGGCTGACTTTCCCCCAGTCACCTGCTTACCACACCTTCAGGTAACTGGAAGATTATACCCCACCCCAGCCCACCCCCGGCCTGTGTGGTGTCAGCACTGTGGGGGCACCTTCTTCAGAGTGGGGGGGCCTCTGTGTGGAGGGGAAACTGGGATCGATCGTCCTGCCCACCCACGTCCCTTCTCTGCCAAGTTGCTCACCTTTTGAATCCCTACCTTGGTTTGTAATCAGTGTACTCCTGGGAAGGGAAGCCAGAAAGGCCTCATTGCTTTACACCTGAGCCCATTTCCTAGCTCTTCTCCTAGAGAAGGTTCTGGCAGGTAGACCTGACACCTCTGGGGACAGGAGCGAGCTTCAACAAGCCCCCTGTTACATTGGCCCTCCAGGGTCCACTGAATTCTAGAGGAGACTGCTGAGATACTTGGGGACCCGGAGATGGAGAGCAGAGGGGATCGTTGGGACAGGACTGCTGGGCACGTGTGGGGCAGCACTGTGAGCCTGTGAGTTCAGAGCTGTGAACAGTAAACCCCTTTCACTGTAGACCTGTTAGGAGCATTGGTGGTAGATGTGGAGAGACACTTGCAGAGATGCAGAGATTGGATTTGTGCAGACTTCCCAAATCCGTGATGACTGGGCTGGAACCTTGGCCATCTGCGACCCCGGGCCTGCTCACTGCCCTTCTGGGCTCCTCACCTCCCTCTCCCTCCATCTCCTCTGTCGGCATCCAGCAGGCACATTTCTCCACCCTGGTTGGCTGGGCTTGAGCTCAGCAAGGCGAGTCTTGCAAATGCAGGGGAGAGAGGCTCTCCAGGAGGGGTGCAGAGCAGAGGGTGGGCAGGCAGGTGGTAGGGATGCTCTGATCTCCCTGGGAAGTGAGTATAGTTGCAGCTGAGAGCGGCCGTGGGTCCCCCTTGCCTTTTGCTGGCAGGACAGGGCGATGGCAACATTTACTTAAGCTGTGGAGTTTGGCATTGCAGCAGCCAGGCACCATCTGGAAAGCCCTTCTCAGAAAGCCCTGGACCCTCCCAAAAAGGAGCTTAGGGGAGCAGGATTTGGGGCAGGGCTTTGGGACTTTTTCCTTGAGCAGAACCTGGGCATGGAGGCACCTGAGCTGGGCCAGGGTCCTCCGGGAGCCACGTAGCTAAAACAGGCCCTCCTGGCTGTGCACCTGGGCTTCCTGCGTGCTGGGCCTCACCAGATCATTCTGGAGCCAGGACTGGTTCTGCCTTTCTTTGTCAGAAAAGCACTTACTTTTTCTGGGGCTATGTTTCTGTCTGTTTATTTTATCTTGCATTTCACACACTGTCTTCACCTGAGTCCTTGCCTGTGGTGGGCAGGATGAGGTGGAGCAGGCTGCTCTGGTCCAACCTGCACGGTGGGGCTGGTCAGTGTGTAAAAAATGAATACCGCCTCTGAAGCATGCTGGGGAGACAAGGTCTGAGACTCTCCGCCAGTTGGTTTAGGACAGACTGGGCCACGCTGAGCACAAAGATGCACCATCCATTCCCTGATCCATATCTTCAAAAAAGACTGCAGGGTCCCAAAACAATGCGTGTCTGAACACTATATACCGCAGATACCTGACGGCGGTGGGTGGGGTGCCCAGGGCAACACGGGGCTGTGGTGAAAGCTCGGGAAATGGTCTGTGGCCCCGGCCCCCACCCAGAGAAAGTGGTCCAAGCCTTGGCTTCTTGCGGGACCCATCTCTTTGTTGCTGTGAGCCTTGGGGGTTTTGTGTGACATGTGGCATGTGTCAAGAGAAGTGAGAGGCACAGCACAAGCTGAGTCCTTGGCTTGGCTGCCCACTGAGCCGCATGGGGGGCCGGCCCTCTCCTCACGGGTGCCCAGCCAGGATGCCAACTTGAGTGTGGGAGTGAGGAAGCGGGTGGTGGGTGGGCTTGGCGTTAACACCTCGCCACTTGTTTCCGAAGGATGGGGTCCCTGTGTGCCTTTGGGGAACCTTTCTGGGCTGTACTCCATGCCTTGGGTCCAGCACAGTCCACGGAGGAAGCTGTTATTTCCCCTTCAGAGACATCTGGTGGGAGTAGAATTTTGGCTGATGTGAATTTCATTTCTTTTATTCGACCTCAGTTCCAGGGTGCGTGGAAATGGGTTCTCGACCTGGTTCTCTCTTATCTTCCTTAAAGTAATGTCCAAACACTTAACTTGGTGGCCATTGTCCATGGTTTGAAAGTTGTCCACAATCATCTTGAGAGGCATTTTGGAATACTTCCAACATGTTGTTGAGGTCAACATAAAATATGTGCCTGTCATTGTTTTCTTAAAGATCACGACAGATACATCTTTCTCTTCATTGCTAAATATAGTTTGTTTAATTTACTGCTAAAATAGGTGTTATTTATTTACTTATTTATTTGAGTAATTTGCCCTGAAAAATTGAAGAGGTCCCTTAGCAAAGCTGCAGTGTGATGTCGTAATCCCTGTTGGGAAGGAGCCTTGGCAGCGCTTACATCCAGCAGGTGGGACGCCTGACCTTGACATGTTCTTACCAGTGACCTTGAAAACCTCCTTCCTTGGTTTCTCTGGGAGGGACATTTCCTGACTTTGTGACTGACAATGTGGTTTAGTGAGCTTATTATTTTTTTCTTATTATAGAGTAAATCTTTTTCACCATGGGCATTTAGGAGATTCATATAAATAATAAGTTTTACGTATATAAGTCCATAGGCACTCAGAGATAACCACTGAATTTTTTTATGCATATTAGGTGAGTCAATTTTTTATGCATAGTAAATGTACATATTTTTGGTTGTATATGTGATGATTTGATACATTCATGTAATGTGTAAAGATCAAATCAGGGTAATTGGGATATCATTTTAAATATTTGTCTTTTTTAATGCTGGGAACATTCAAATTATTCTCTCCTAGCTATTGTGAAATGTACAATAGATGATTAAGTATGGTCACCCCTACTGACTGATGAAACACTAGGTGAACATTTTAATTCATACCTTTCCGGTTCTTTCTATGCACATGATAATGTATCTAGCACAAGAAGTCGTACTTTTTGAACAGACTCCTATGTAAGTTCTTACTGAGATGTAATCTTTGTTTTTTTTTTTTTGTTGTTTGTTTTTTTTTTTTGGTCATTGAATCTTCCACACAAGGATCAGTGCATTTTTCCCACAAAGAGAGGCAGATAATGTGTATTTTGGTCTTTCTAGAGCACGTAGTCTCTGTTCTTGCAATGCTCAGTTCTTCTATAAATAAAAGGGTGTGACAATAAAACTTTATTTACAAGAACAGGTGACAGGCCAGTTTTAGTCCCAGGGCTATTGTGTGCAGACTCCTGTTATATAGTATCGTCGCCCTTCCCCCACTCCTGAGTTTTGCGCAAGAAATATGCTTTTTGAAGGAATATTGAAAATACAGTGTGGCAAAGAAAAAGCATTTGCATCTGTAACGGGGCTCGATCAGTCTTGTACTCCTTTCCATTTCTTCACTCTGAGAAGCACCAGTGGGTGAATGTGTCCGAGGAGTTTGAGTCCCTGATCATTCTGATTATCTGCACCATGGTTCCCTTGGGTGTCATGACTGGCAGTAGGCTCTGGTCATAGGTAGGCAACCCTGAGGTTGCAGACCCACATCACCCAGTGCCACCACCTCGGCTGGAGGTAGTTTCTCCCTTAGCTGGAGTTTTCCTCATGAGAAAATTCCTCTGAGACTGTCCTGAAATCTGTCTCCCTGAAGCTAGGTAGTTGCCTGCTATGAAGCTCCTCCCTGACTTATTCATTCATTCATAAAGGGACTCACTTGTTTGCTCATTAGTTCATTTATTTACGCATTGAAGGGTGAGATGCTTACCAGGTGGGTTCTGCACACGGAGCACTGCGGCAGGTCCTGGGGCTTGCAGAGGCACAGACACGCCTCAGCACCTATGGTACCCTTCTCCAGCCTTCTCCAGCCATCTCATGGCACACTGGGAGCTATCCTTAAACTTCCACAACACACTTAGATTATATTGATCCCCCAAAAGAGAAAAATAAAGAATATACTTGCTGTGCTTTGAACTTCTTTAAAAAGTAGTTGAATTAATGATCTTTAAAAGTTTTTGTGACACACCTTAAGATTCTCTCACAGCACCAGGCTGCCGCAGGACAGGGGTTCAAAATCACCATCTAGAGCTCACAGCCTTTGGGGCTCGACACGTAATTCACAGCGTGAGCTAGAGGCTTGGGAGGGCTTGTGTCAGGAGCTGTTGGACCCCTTGGTTCCTACATTTGTTCCCAAAGGACCCAAAGGGGTAAGAAGCTCTGTGCAGTTAACTAGGAAAGTCCTTTGGCGAGGAGGGGTGACTCTTTCCCTCTGTCGTCTGGCTGATCTTAGGGACTTCCAGGAGGAAGCAACGTGCCTCCTCAGCTGCCCTGGCTGGCTGTTACCCTCTCTTCCTGGTAGAGAACTGTCATCTAAGTCAGCACCTCATGACACGTGTCTAGGAAGCCCTCGAGGCCGAGCCGAAGGCAGACGGCTGTAGGAAGAGGGGAGCTTTGCTGTGGGGCATGTCCCAGAGGCGTGGGAGGCTTGCTGGCCGGGCTTACCACCTCAGCACGTGCCATACGGGGCACTCTCCACAGGAAGATCGGTGAGGGAGAGGTACCAGCTTCCACACTGGCCGGGGAGGGAGGGTGGCTCCCAGGCTTCCCCTCATGGCCTGCTGCTGACCATGCTGGCACTGGAGTCCGTGGCCCCCAGGCTGGGGGAGGGCATGAGCCAGGTGGAGCTGTGCGGTGGGCTGCAACTCCTGGTGGGACCCTGCAGGTGGAGCTGAGGACTCGTGAGAAACTACCCGGGGAAGGAGGGCTCAGGCTTTGCCCAGGTCCTTCCCTGACTTAAGCCCTGTCTGGGTCTATCCCACAGAGGGTCAGGATATTGTCCCACAGAGGGTCAGGACATGGAGAGCTGTACAGCATAACATGTCAAACGTCCTTCAGCTAAGGATCCCCAGCACTTGGGGACACTGCCAACCTTCTTTCTGGGAGGTGAGGCATGAACGGAACATAGACCCTCCAGTAAGACTGGGTGGAAGCAACCTGTAGTTAGTGGCCCTTATGTTCTGATGGCATAAGATGCTGTACACTTGGACATGAAAGCAGAGACAGGTGTATTTTCTAGCATGTAAGTAACAGCTCTGAGCAGAGAATAACCGAGTCAGTTGGAAGCTTGGCCTGTATGCACATGTTCGGGTTCGAATTGTGTTTGTGGGCTACTTGGGCAGCTCACTCCCCTTCCCTGGGCCTCAACATTTTCATCCACATAACTGGAGTCAGATGGGGAAGTGTAGATGGTGCTGCCACCCCTTCAGCCTTCCCAATTTTCCGTTTCCTTCAATCTCCTCGCTCCTCTTCTCCTCCCTTCCTAAATATTTTCATGGTCCAAGAGTTATTATTTTATATTTTATTTTATTTTTATTTCAGATTAATATAAGGGTACATACAATTAGGTTACTCTGCTTTGTTTGTTAGGTGAAGTCCAAGTTGAGCTGAGGCCTCCACCCAGGAGGGGTGCCGTACCCCCCACATGGCACCTATCAGGTGAGAGCACAGCAGGTTCCCTCCCTGCCCCCCTTGAATTTAATTGTGCTTTTTGTCTTGTGTAGGTATGTAGTTGTTGGTCTGTTGGTTTCATATCTGTATTGAGTAAGTTGGATACGTGCTTTCCCATGCTGCAATGCTTTACTTAGGAGAATATTCTCTAAATCCTTCCCAGTAAATATTATACAAAAGATGTAAGTCTTCATCTTTCTTTGTGGCTGAATAGTACCCCATGGTGTACATATACCAGAGTCTATTCATCCACTTGTGAGTTGATGGGCACTTGGGTTGTTTTCACATCTTGGTGATTTGTGAATTAAGCTGCAAGAAACCATTTAGTGCAAATCCTTGTGATAAAGTGACTTTTTTAGATACCTTGTACGGGGATGACAGGATCAAATGGAAGGTCTATTTTTAGCTCTGTAAAGAGTCTCCATACTTCAAAGAGACTGTACTAGTTTGCAATCCCACCACAGGGTAAAAGTGTTCCTATTTGTGGAAGCCCCGTTGTGATGTGCGCTATTCTCACTGGGGTTAGGTGATATCTCGAGGGGTTTGGTTTGCATTTTTCTGAAGATTAGGGATGATGACCATTTTTTTCATGTTTGTTGGCCATTCATCTGTTGTCTTGGGAGAAGGTTCTGCTCGTGTCTCTTGCCCACTGACAAATGGGATTATTTGCTCTTTGCTTGTTGATTAGTTTGAGTTCTCTGCAGATGCTGGTTATTAGGTCTTGGTCAGATTCATAACATGTGAATACCTTCTCCCATTCCAAAGGTTGTCTATTTGCTTTAATGGTTGCGCCCTTAGCTGTGCAGAAGCTTTTTAGCTTGATAAGATCCCATGTTATTTATTTATTTTTGCTCTTGCTATGATTGCCAGGGGGGGTCTTTTTTATAAAATCTTTCCCCAGGCTGACGTCACCGTGAGTTTTTCCCCACACTTTTTCCTAGGTTTTTAATTGTTTTGTGTCTTAGATTGAAATCTTTCATCCGTGGTGAGTCAGTTCATATGAGTGGTGAGAGGAACGGGTCCGGTTTTAGCCTTTCCATGTGGCTCACCAGTTCTCACGAGGGTGATTTTAATCTCTGAGCAGCAGGTTAGAGTTTGTAGGGTCTGAGGATTTTGTAGATTCCTTGCTGATCTTTCATGCACACTTGGTCATGTAATCTCGGAGCTGTGCCGGGTGGGCAGTGAGGCCAGGTAGATCCTCTCCACCCTCCTTCCTCGCCAGACACCTTTCTGCCCCCTCTCTCTCTCCTAGACGTCATGGAGACAGGCTCCTGCAGCTGCCGGCTGTGGCCAGGGTCCTTTCTTCACCCGCAAGGAACCATGTGGAATATGCCCTCCCCAAATCATAGTCTGGAGCGATAGGACATCTTCAGTTGAGGCACAGAGAGGTTAGATTGAGTTGCAAAGCTAGGATGTGCTAGAGCGGGGGCTCGGGCCAACGTCAGTGTGACTGCTCACCTCTCACTTCCACTGTTGGGTCATGTCAGGGGTGTAAGTACAGCAGGAGACAGAGTCCCCTCTGCAGCCCTGCCTCAACTCAGCCCCGGGAAACCCAGCCCCAGGCAGGACAGGCTGCGAGGAGGACAGAGGTCACCCCTTTCTCTCTCTATATCTCAGTGGGGGTTGTCTTCACACCCCTTAAGCAGAAGCAGAAGCAGGGAAAGAGGGGTAGCCCAGTGCTTGCTCCCCTCCGCCATGACTGACAGGACCCACGGAGTCCACACTTAGTCCTGACGTGATCTCCAAAGCTATGGCTGTGAGGATCCTCCCAGCCCCTGATCAAAGTCACACACACAGCAGGCCCAAGGCAGGGAGGAAGAAAGGGGAGCTGGCCCTCGGAGGCTCTAGGAGCACGGCCCCGTGGATGGGGCCCTGGCACCCCTTGGGACACCTGGCTTTGCCCATGTGAGCCCGCCCAGGTGTCAGCCTCCCCTGTCCCTTCTGACCTGAGGATGCTGTGCTGGGGTCCCTCGTGCCCTCTTCCTTGCAGGTCCCCGTGGGAAGGTGGCCTAGGCGTGTGAGTGGAGGGAGATGGCAGGGAGCACAGCAGAGGGACGCTGCTGGCCCCGGCTGCCCTGTCTCTTGCTCACAGCTCCCCCGCCACCGGAAGTTGGCTGTCCCTGCCCCACTCCTTCCCATGGGTAGATGAAGAGGAAGAGAAAGAAGAGGGCTCTGATCCTCCTCCCTGGTCAGCGCTGTCCTCTGAGGTGTGAATTAGGAGGGCAGAGCCGCCAGCTGGGAAGGCGTCCAGGGGAGGGCGGCTGAGTTCTTTGTTGTCGTGGCACCAAAGGCTGAACCAGGCAGCCACTTCACGCTGGCCACCCGGAGCAGAAAGCTCTGGGCTGTCACACTGCCCAGCTCTCTGTCAGGTGCTCAAGGGCACAGGGCTCAGTGGGGAGCGAGTGTGATGCCATGGGGTAGCAGCAGGTGCCTTCCCTGGGACCACGTGCCTGTGTGTGTCGGACACTTGTGTGTGCTGGGGTGTGGACGATTGGTGAGTGTGCCTGCTGTCTTGGCGTGGTCCTGCAAGTTGGCTTAATTTGGGAGTGTAGGCGGCTGAGGGTGCGTGCCTCTCTTTGTGCTTATGGGTATGTGTTTAAGGCTGTGCTGTCCTGAGTGTCTTGGCATGGGAGAGGGTGTCTTGTGTTGGGTGTGTGTATGGACATGTGTACACGGGAGAATGGGTTGAGGTGTGGGCGTCAGTGTTTGGGGGTGTTGGGAGTGTTAGGGTGTGGCATTCAGGTGTGCAAAGATGACTGTGGCTGTGTGCTGGGGGGTGCGTGTTTGTAAAAAGCATATGTGTGTTGAGGCATGTGGAACCGTGTGTGTGTTGCTGTAGGTGTCAGGCACGTGGTGGTGTGTTTTGGGCAGTGTGTGTGTGCACACCTTGGTAGAGGTGTGAGTCGGGGGTGTGTGTGTTGGGACCATTGCTGACTTATCTCTGTGTGGAGTGGGTCTAACCCCCCTTCAGCCTTCTTTGTAGGGGGAATGGCTGGGTTCTGAGCCTGGTCCCACGCCCTCCCCAGAACCCTGAATCATCTCTGCTGGGGTCTTTCCTCCCTAATGTTGGTTGAGCCTCAGGTAGAGCCAGCTTCTCAGGAGCAAATGGGCCAATGCAAAAAGCCCCACCTTTCAGCATCTCCAGCTGTGGCCTCTGCAGCCTCAGGCTCCTCTTGGAAGAAGCTGGGGCATGTGGCTCTGGGGTTGCCCTTCAGGGAAGCCCTGTTCTGGGGCTCAGCCAGCCGGTGCCTGGAGCAGGTCCATGAGGCAGGGCTGTGTTATCTTCAGCCACTTCCTCACCACGGTCCCCTCACAGAGCACAGAACACAGCAGGTTCTCAAGGAATGCTGGTTGATGTACAAAGACTAAAACAAAATGCTCTCTCCCAGCACAAAGGGCACCGGCCAGACCCAGTCCTTCCCACCACTCTCCTGTGTGCCAGAGAACCTAAAATCACATGGCAGAGCCTGGCACAGTGGGTTGGTGGGGGGTTGCTGTCGGTTGGGCAGAGCTTCCAGCTGGATGAGAGAGCACTGGGGTCTGAGGTGGTGCTTGGGGACGAGAGCAGGACTCTGGGAGCCAACCTCGGGCTGATGCATCCAATTTGCTGTCAGCATCCTGGACCCACCTCGAGGTGATCTTGGCTCCATGTCCAACTTCTCCTTCCTGGACAATTGTCCCCTCATGGGCCTCCAGAAGGTCTAGAAGTTGGGATTTTCTTTTTTTCCTCCCTCTTCTTAGACAGAGAAGCAGCCTCACCAATGCATGCCTGTCGGAAGCCAGGGTGGTGGGGCTGACTGTCAGTGTGGGTCCCGCATCTCAATCTGCAGAGGATTTAAAGGTGTGAGCTGTGCGGCCAGCAGCCTGCAAAGTGATCTTGCAGCCTCGTTGGGGTTTAACTGGCCAAGTTCTATGATCGCTGTGGTGACCCAGGGGTGTGGGCCCTGGGGTGTGGGCTTGGACGTGAACTGTCCACAAGACTGATCTTTAAAATGGTACCCCAGAGATGCAGTGGCTGATGGAGGCATCGGCCTATTACTGGGGGGCCAGATGGGCACAAGGTCCTTGGGAGGATGAAGATCAAATGTTTCACATCCTCCGAGTGTGCAAAGCATAGGAATCTCCCTTTCCTGAAATTCCGACATACTTTCTACCAGCTGCCTCATAAAGGCAGGCAGAAAGACACATCAGGGGAGAAAACTGGGTGGGTTGGGGTGGTCAGGAATTTGACAGAAGTTTTCCTGGAATTTGCATGGAATAAAGAGACCCCATGTGAGCTCTGCCCAGCTTCTGCTTGGACATTTGCGAAGCTGAGTACTTTGGAGGCAAGAGTCTTTTTTAAGTCAACAGGTGAGGAAACGCTGTCCTCTCTATAGGTCTAGGAGCTGACAGACCTTAAAGCTGCCTCTTAAAGACGTGAAGACGCGATCCCATGCTATGTGATTTGCTCAGACTCTGCAGCCTCAGACTCCTCTTGGAAGACGCTGGTGCATGTGGCTCTGGGGTTGCCCTTCAGGGAAGCCCTGTTCTGGGGCTCAGCTCTCTCGGCTCTTTCTGTAAACCCTCTGGGTAAGCAAACAAAGGAGCTGGAAGAAGGGCTTTGGAGACTTGTGATGGGGAGGTGCCCCCTAGGGAGAGGATGGCCCTCGGGGTGGGCTCCTCTTCCCTATTGGGGAGCACACAGCTCCTTGGAGGGCTCAGGGGTCAAGTTTGATAGCTGCTGCCCTGGGGGGATCTGAATGGAAATGGAACCCGAGTGTTACGTTCCTCCAAGGACTGGGGCGGTCAGGGATGGAGGTGAGTGGTGACATGGTCCAGGCTTGGGGGCAGTTCCTGGGGCCCCTTCCTGTCCATGTTTAGCATCCTCCAGCAGCTTCTCACTCATTGCTTATGGTGTAAAATTCATGGCCAACAAGTGCCCCGGGATACTGGTCTCCCCTTCTCATCTCCTCTCTATTCTCAGCCTGCAAAGCCATCCTCAGCGGCCACTGTAGGTCTGTTGTTTCTCTGGCGTGCTCTTGGCATGGACCATCCGGGCTGGTTCTGTCTCATCCTTACCTCACCTCCAGGCGGCCTTTCTGGGCCCTCAGTCTGGCACGCCTATCCTGGTTACTCTCTGGGAAAGTCATTGTGTAGCATCCTGTTCGCCCTGATTCTGTTTACTTTCCTTGACCTGAGCTCTGTGAGAGCAGGGGCGGCCACTGTGGCATCAAAGCACCTGTGACTGTGCCTGCTACACAGCAGAAGCTCAGCAAACACTTCAAAAGGCCATGGTAAAATCCACATGGCGTGGGACCTGCTGTCTTTATGTCCTTAAACGCACAGTTGGGTGTTGACGAGTATGGCCCCTCACGTCCTGCAGAGCTGAAACCCCCGTACCTGGGCAGCAACAACCACTTGCTCCCCTTTCCCACAGCGCTGGTAACCTCTGTCCTACTGTGCCTCTGTGACCCTGACTGCTCTAAGCACTTCATCTAAGCGGGATCGTTCAGCATTTGTCCCTTTCTGACTGGCTTATCTCGCTCAGCCTACTGACCTCAAGGCTGACCAGCCCCGTCGTACGTGACAGGATCCTTCCTTTCTAAGGCTGGATACCCTGTGTTGTGTGCACAGCTCATGTCTCGCCCGTATGTTCTTCCATCCATAGGCACCTGGGCTGTGTCCACCTTTTGGCTCTTTCAGTGAACCCTCTGGGGAAATAAACGAAGGCAGGGAGCCTGTCTCCACCTCTCCTTCCCCTGTCTGGGGGCACTTGTGAGGCTCTTAGGGCAATGCACTGTGCTGAGGCCTCTGCAGAGGCCAGCTGGCCTCTCCCCTCAGCAGCGTGCTATGCGCTGGTGTCTGGGGCTTGGATGAGGCACTGAGTGTTTCTGAGGGGGAGTTCTGGGCTCAGGGATGGGGTTGGCTTCTGGTCTGACTGTGGCTCTTTTCACAGAAGCAGGAGCATGGGGTCACGGCCTGGGTCCCTTTCCTAGTCCTCAGAAGGGAGCTGTTTCCACAGCCTTGGCCAAGCAGCTGGCCTGTGTGAGTCTGGGGGAGGGTGGGGAGGGTGTGGGCCCCTCACCAGGCACTGACACTGGGAGGGCCTGGGCACAGTGTCCTGTGGAAAACATCAGGTTTTGCACACCAAGAGCTGCCTTATGGTTTCCACGAGGAACTGAAATTCCAGCAAACAGCCCCATTGGCCAGTACGTTTTAATGGACCTTCAACTTTCTCCTTGAAGCCTGCCCTCTGCCTTTTAGAACTGGAACCTCCATCTCACTCCCCAGTATAGCTCATATTAATGCTGCAGCCAGGACAATGGGGACTGGCAGCCGGGGGGACTTAGTGACTTGGTTTGGGGCTGGGCAGAGGCCCTGACCAACTCTGAAGTCTCAGAGAGGCAGGCAGAGAGAGTGGCTGGGATGATGACGGGGAGGGGTCTAGGTGGATGCCTCATGGATGCTTGGGGCCTGTGGGGTGTTGGCCAAGGGGCCCGCATGCCACGTCAGAAGTCCAGGATGAGGTGTCCAAGCTGAGTGGGGGACAAACCCTGACCCTTGTCTGGACGTCACTTTGTGGCACAGTTTGTGAGCACTGCAGGGGCTTCTGGACAGAGGTCAGAAGGGGAGGTGGTCAGGCGTGCAGCAGCTCACGGGGATGGAGAGGTGGCCTTGGGGGGAAGCTGGTGTGCTGGAGGGAAGTGGTGACCCCACCAACACAGTGGATTAGAACTTGGGAGGCCACTGGACAGCTAGGCAGAGACAGGTGCCGAGATCAGCTGGCGCCAAGGAAGCTGAGGAAGCGTTTTTCTCCTCCCAGGGAGAACATTACAAGCCAATACACCTAGACCCTAGCTCTGCATCGGGAGTACCCACAGCACTTGCCTGATGTAGGCAGGCCCCAGAGGGATGTCCAGCAGTTCTGTTCTTTTCTTTTTCTTGTTTCAAATTAACGTGAGGGCACAAATGTTCAGGTTACATTGTTCTCACTTGTAAGGTAAAGTTCACTCTGTAGTTGAGCCCTACACCCAGGGCGTGTGCTGTACTGCAGCTGTCCACAGATGTGCTTTCCCCACACCTGGACACCCGGCTGCTGGGCCCTATGGCCACGCCCCACACCTGTCACAGGCGTGATAGGGAGTGGATCAGGGATGCCGGCATTGGACTGTGGCTAACTTGGAAGCTCAAAACAGGCTGATAATGGGACAGAGCGACTTCTGCTTCACTCAGACCATCCCCTGCCCATCCCAGGTCTTTCCCACATGTTATCTATTGCTAGAAGCACAATATTGAGCTGGTGGCGAAGTAGCCAGGGCATTTGACAGCACCACTGGTCTCCAGGGGAGAGATTTAACCAAAAACCAGGTATTCTACAAGTTAGAGTCATTTCTAAAGTGAGCTGTCACCTCAGTTGCTGCCACCGCCTCCTCCCAGATGGTTGAGTTGAGGGACTTGAGGAGGCACAGGGCAAGCTGTGAGGAGGGGGGACCTCTGGTCGGTCCCTTAGGCCTCCACTTGCCTCCACCGTCTTCTGCCTCCTTGGAACAACAGCTTCTTCAGCCCCACCATTTTTTTTGTGAAAAGGGAGGTTTGTAAATAAACTCTTAGTTTTTGGAAGGTGTTAGATGTACAGAGAAGTTGCAAGGAGAGTACAGATTAGCCTTCCTGACTGTTAACATTACTATGGCTCCTGTGTTACAGCTCACAGATGCTGATACACTGTCCGTAACTAAAGTCTGGGCTTGGTTCCGGTGTCCCTAGATTTTACCTGGAGCAGTGATTTCCAACCGGGGGGCCACAGCACACTGCTGTGCTGCCAGAGGATCTTAGGTGTGCCTCGAAAAAATTTAAAAACCATTAATTAAATTATTTTGAAAGAAGTTCAAAGCTCAGGAAGTATATATATTTTTTTACTCTTTTTTTTTAATCAACATAATTTAAGTGTGCCACGGAAGTTTAACTATAGATTCAAGTGTGCTGTGAGATAAAAAAGGTTGAAAAACACCAAAATAGTGTCTTCTGTTCTATTCTAGGATCTCATCACATTTAGGTTTTTTAAAGTAATAAACTTTATTTTATAGAGCGATTTTAGGTTTATAGCAAAATTGAGCAGAAAGTGGACAGAATAGCCATAAGCCCCTGCCCCTGGCTCCTCCACCTGTGCACAGCCCATGTTTAGTTTTCCTGTCTCTAAGTTAGGCTCCTCTCGACTGTGACTACTTCTCAGACCGTCCTTGTTTTTGATGACCTTGATGGATGTGAGGCAGATCTTCCCAGGCAGATGTTTTAGAGACCGTCTTTTCGTTTGGGTTATCAGACGTTTCTCTCAGGTTCAGTTGGGATGCCTGCGAGGAGGCCACAGAGGTAAAGGGCCTTTCTTATCCTGTCCTGTCAGGGCTGCGGCCATCACACTTGGCACTGCTGGCGTTTGCTGTTTGTCCCCTGGTTGAGGTTGTGTTTGTCAGGTGCCTCCACAGAAAAGCCATGCCTCCTTTAAAGAACGGTAACCAGCAGGGTAAAAGCAAAGGTGGGGCCCATCATCCATCTGTTGCTAAGAATTTCAGGGCTAGCCTGGCGCAGTGGTTCACACCTGTGATCCCAGCAGTCTGGGAGACTGAGGCAGGTGGATTGCTTGAGCTCAGGAGTTCAGGATCAGCCTGAGCAAGAGTGACATCCTATCTCTACTAAAAATAGAAAAACTAGCTGGGTGTTGTAGCAGGTCCCAGCTACTGAGGAGGCTGAGGCAGGAGGATTGGCAGACTCTTAAGAGAACCTTAAGAGTTTGAGGTTGCTGTGAGCTATGAGGATACCATGGCACTCAACCCAGGACGAAAGAATGAGACTCTGTCTCAGAAAGAAGAAAAAAAATTTCAAGACTGCAATAGAAGATTAAACCAAACTAGGGCGCTTCTAAGCAGGGGGTCTGGTGTGACTGCACAGGGTGGCAGCCTCCTGCTAGGGCTGTTGTTTGGCCCCCAGATGTCCCTAGGGCTCTGTGTGTACCAGGCAAGGATCTTTCTGCTTCTGTCATTGATTCCTAAATGGTGGAAGCTGGGGGACGGCAGAGGGGTCAGAGGTGCCCAGAGCCAGTGGGCAGGACGAGGGGGACATCACAGGTGTCCTCGGAGGTCCTGCTGAGGCACCCGCCTGGGAACGTAAAAAATCAACCTGAGCTCCCTGTGAGCTCTGCCTGAATAGACAGAGAATGGTCAGGTGTACGTGTGAGGTGACAGTTGGTACAAACAGCAGCAGCTCCATCATTAAAAAAAAAAAAAATCGTTGCCTTTATCCCCTTTTAGATTTACTTCTTCCCCCCCAGTGCCCAAAGTAGCAATTTCTCCCCCAGAAGACCTTAGAAAATCTTATTTACAAAATGTGAAATGAGCCTGTTTGTGCTGGGCAGACGGAGGAGCCCCGCTGGAGGGGGACGCCTGGCCACGGCAGCTCGCTCTTCTGGCTGCTCCGGGCGCTGGTGAGAAGGGAGTCTTGCCTCCTGTTCTCAGGTTCATACCTGTGGAACCACGTGGACCCCTTGCAGCAGCATCAGGGCAGCTGAGATGAGAGTGTACAGCTGCCAGCCGGCTTCTCCTTACTGTTACTCACCCAGCTGTTTAGAGAAGGAGAGTATTTCTAATCAGCCATATGGCATGGACTTTTATTTGCCATGGTAAGTCAAAATGTACGTTATTGGTCAGCATCTTGCATGCAAATTTTGGCATTGCTTTCCAGGAGTACCTGAGAGTGGCGGCAGGTCAGAGCTATGTGATCACATCCCTTCCTAGGCTTGTAACATCACCTAGCCGTGCCTGCTGTCTCCCTGCCTCGGCTGCCCGGGGACGCTGCCGCGTGACTCCTGTAGCCAGGGAAAGATTATGTAAACATGTGCGATCCCGAGAGTGAGTAATGAAGTTGAAAACTTGTTGCAGAAATTAATAAATGGTTGGCTTACATGTGACAGAGGAGTCTCCCAAGTGAAGATTGAGTCACCTGGTCCAGTGATGGATAAATGCACCTCGGGGCACAGGTGACTCCAGGAAATTCATCCTTCTCTCTATTGATAGGATCAAATGGACAATTCTAATTCACGCCTTTAACTTCCTACTTGACAAATATGAAATCATCACAAATATATCTTTCTCCCCCTCTTGACCTGTCAAAATCTTAACCCTTGCTCCCAAGGAGAGCATGCCAGCTGTGTGGGACTGTTTGCAGTTTCTGGATGGGCCGTGCTGTCCTATGCTACAGGTGGCCTTGGACCAACCTGATCCTCCCTCCTTTCTAACTTATAGTTCTCAGGAACAGCACAGAATTTTCTGGGAATGTGGCATCTTGAGAAAAGGGGGAGCTAGCCAGAAAGCCAGGGCTCCGATGTAGTCTCCTTCTGGAAACAGGATGTCCTGTGACGCTAGCACCCAGCGTGTCCCGTTGCCCCGGGGTTTGCAGCCCAGGGCAGGCTGCTTTCTGGCGGGACTCACACAGTGGGGGCAGCTCCCTTGAAACCAAGGGACCCACCCATAATAAATCCCAGGCTGCTCCTGTCCCCTGCTGCCTGTCTGTACGTAGTGGAGCTGCTTCATGTCACGGGTGTGTATTCTGCCCCACCCCCGGGCTCAAATCCCCTCCCCTCCCAGCCTCGGCAGGGGCTGTTCTCATGAGTATCTGAGAAGCTCATACGATGTGTGCGAAGTTAGTGCCCACCTGGGTTAAAGTGCCACCTTCTCCCAGGAGACTTTCTACCAGGCCTGTGCGTGCTGCCCCCCTCCTGGACAATGAGCTTGTGCCCTCTGGACCCCTTCCTTGATACACATCTGTTACCGTCTGTCTGTCTCCTCCTATGTGGGTAAGTCAAATAGACAAGAGTTTAAATCTCAGCTTTATCAAGTGCTGGTTTGTCTGACTTTGAGCAAGACACTTTCGGAAGTGCAAATGGGCCACCCATAAAATGGGAACACACTGGTTTCTGGTTTGTAAGGATTAGATCATGCACTGGGCATATAGCAGCTGCTCATTAAAGACTCATCCCTACATGGATGGACAAGGTGGCTCTTCTGCCAGGTCTAACAATGTTTAGGCTACAGAGGAAGAGGAAGGGGTAAGCAGGGACCTCGGCAAAGAGGATGAATCAGTGCTCAGGGGACAGTGACTTCTCCCACTTGGGAATGGGTTAGGGACCAGGGAAAGGCAACCCTGGAGAGGGAGAGGAGGGGCAGATGGTGGAGGCCTCAGACCCCAGGCCAGGGCTGTGTTCTGCAGGCACTCGGAGCAGATGAAGGTTTATAAACTATGTGTGTGTGTGTGTGTGTCAGAGAGAGAGAGAGAGAGAGGGATGAGGGAACAGAGGAGAGACAGAGGGGGAGAGAGAGGTAGACAGAGGCGAGAGGGGGGGGAGAGAGAGGGAGAGAGACAGGGAGACAGAGGAGAGAGAGGTGATTAAGCTCTTGGCTCCTAACATTTAATACTCCCTCTGGCCTCCACCCCTCTCCCTCACTCCAAACCTCCGCACAGCTCCAGGGTCCCCTGCCTGGCCCCTCGCCCTGCCCCTCCCCCTGCCCCTGCCCCCAGCTCCTTGTTGGGGGGGGCAGGCAGGGAGCCGACAAGTCTCAGGAGGAAGTTACATGGGGCCCCTGAAGTGGTGCATTAAAGCAGTTTGGATTTTCTCTTACTGCTAGCATTGATTACTATTAATTAAGGTTGATATTTACAATCAGAGGGAGTATAGCAGCAGATCATTTTTTATTAATCACTACTCTGGATTCATCATCAGTCATCATTATCAAAATATTCAGACAGTGGACAGTGGCTGGGCTTTTTAAATCAAGTAAGAAATGATTAAATTACACGGCATTATAGTATAGCGTATATGTTCCCTGACACCTCTGTTTCTTGCTTTTCCCTGCTTCCCCCCAAACTGGCCACCTGCTAGTCATCCTCTCCTCTCCCATCCCCCTTCCCTGCTCTTCTTCCTCCCTCTCCCTCCTCCCTTCCTTCCATCTCCCCACCATAAATGCTCCTATCCTGTAATTCTGCAACTTGCTTTTTTCTTTCAACGATATGTCTCTTCGATAACCTTAGGCTTTGACTCCTATCTGCCTTGCCCCCTTTCCCATCAGTTAGCATAGCCACAAAATTGATATGCCCTGGTATTTTGAACTTTTTTTTCTTTGTCATTCCCCAATTAGTGAACACTTAAGTTGTTCCCTCTCTTTGTCTCCCACAGTGGCCATCCTGTGTGTGTCTTGGAGCAGCCAGGAGAACAGTCTTTCCAGGGCAGAAGTGGGGGGTGGACGTGCAGCCACAGCCCCCCTGGCTTGACAGCTCCTCCACGTGGCTCCTGCACCCTCGACAAACCTAGACCAACACGGCCCCTGGACAGGGCCAGCACTGGGGTGCTACTGAGCTTTGTGGAGCGCCCCCATCCCTACCTTTCCATGTTCGAATCCTTTCCCCCCCAAAGCTTCTGGGAAGGTATCTGCTCTTCAGACGATTAAAGCTGTCCAGTTCCTCTTGGGAAAGGAACCTGTTACCTTAGAAGGAAGTTCATTTGGGAGGTTTTTTTTGGTAAATGTTAAGCCCCATGAAGATAGGGAAAGACTCTAATTCATTTCTCTTCCCCCCCGGTCATCACAGATGCCCAATAAGGGTCTGTCCTCAAAGTGTGAGTACAGCTGTCGGCTTTCCCAGGCACTGGGTAAGATAGCAGCTCTTATGATCTTCATATTTTTCTATCCTCCAGCTTCTGCCTTCTGCCCTCTGAGGGGGCCGGTCTCCATCTGCCCCTCGTTCCCCCTGGGGACCCTGGTGTGCCTTGTGAGCTGCTGAAGCCATTGGCTTGGCAGCGATGTTGTTCCTAGCGGACTCCGGTCATTAGCATTCTGGCATTTGTGGAGTGAGAAAATAGAATTTAGGGGGTCCTTGTCCTCCATTTAGGGTTTTTTTTTTAAAGTAGGTAAACAATTATAGGTAATTCAATTTGTCTGTTAATGGCACACGTGGATTTGCTGAGAGGGAAAACGTCGCTCGGCTGCGGACACACACCGCATATCATTCAGTGAGAATTGGCCTCTGATGGGCACTGGTAAATGCCAGAACGCCTGGCATTGATCGCTCGTGGAGGAATACTGCTTAACAGGGAGTCACGCACCTTTTTCGGGTTCCTCCGCTGGGATGACTTAAAAATCTAAAAGGAAATAGGAATACCAATGCCTGCATCACTCCCAGCTCTGACGGTTTGAGGCACGGGAGCTTGTAAGGATGGGTATTGGGCCCCTGTTCCCAAACAGGCCTATCTCAGTGGCCTCTTAAGACCCCTTCTCAGAGAGCAGGGAAGAATACTTAGAAGTCTCATGCTTCTGCCATCTTCTTCAGTGTCACCTGCCTCACCTGACTCTTGGACCCGGGTCCTGTGGCTCTGCAGTGCCCACTCTTCTCACCGCTCCTCAGATCGCTCCCGTGGGGTCTGCTTGGGGCCTCAGTACCTCTGTCCTTTCTGCGTTGAGTCTCACATTCTCTGCTTCTCCGTGGAAGCACTCACCTCTGCTCTGCCCTCCCTCCATCAGTCCTGACCATCACAGACAAGATGCTCATCTGCCTCCCTCTAAAGTGCGAGCTTCGTGGGGGCAGGGGTGGCGTCTGTTTCACCTGGCACTTAGAATGGTCTACGGCACAAGAATGAGACAGTTCTCACGCTATTCATGACGCAGCAGTAAGCACCTGTGGACCGGGTGTGTTGAACGAATCTCTGCAGAGTCATATAACACACACACATTTTATAAAACACCAACCTCCCAAGGCATGAAAAAATACGCCTTGGCTTCTTTTCAAATGGATCTCCCTTTAAGTAGAATTCTCTCCTTTACAGCATGAAGAAAGCAGTAGCTGGTTCTTTCTAGTTTTTAGACAGCCTGACAATGTGTCTGGAGTGCAGGGTCAGGGGTCTTTCTCTGACAGAGCCTGTCCCTCCCCTGTGGACACCGAGACCTTCTCCACCGAGCTCTGCTGAATGCAGCGGGGCTAGATACAGTCCCAGCAAACTCTCGAGTTTATCGGAAGAATAAAAGAACTTAAGTGAAGTGGGGATCCAAGTGGGGCGGTGGCTGTCATCGTCGAGAATAAAAAAGACAAAGTGATTCTTTCACTTCATCTCAGGGGACCATGTATTGTTGTCAGAGACTCAGGTCAGGAAATAGAGTTCTGTTACTCAACAGAAATAAAAATCTATCTGCTTTCTCTAGCACTGAAGAAAAATAGACATCCTTTCTCTTCTTTTCCTTCCCTCCCTTCCTTCCTTATTCCCTTTCCTATTTCCTTCCTTCTTTCCTTCCTTCCTTCCTCCCTCCCTCCCTCCCTTCCAATAAAAAGCACTTCTGAAGTTGCGGACAAGGTGGGATTGGCCACTGCCTGACTCCTTAGCACCACCTCACTCCAGACCTCCAAGGGGTTTGGGAACAGGGTTTGGCATGCAAGGGTAAGGGGCTGACCAAAGCCAGGAGAGCTGTTTTGTGGATAATTCTTGTGTGTGTGTCTCTCTGTGTGTGTTTTTTCCAGGACAAAGCTCTATGTTTGACCCTGAAAATCAGATATTAAGAAATATATGCTATGAAGTCATTTTGGCTGATTCAATCTAAACTTCCTGTGAGCTCTCTGCAGGGTAGGGAGATCCTTACTGTCCGTCTGACTGTGCCCCACTCAGGTCAGAGGCACGCTGGGGGCTCCTTGACCCTCTTGGTGCAGGGTGAGGGGCGAGGTGCCCCTGCCTCTCCAGGCAGCCTGGAAAACCCCGACCTTAGAGTGCCCTTTGGCTACAGGGGTCCTGGTGGGGCCTATGAGCTTGGGACTGCGTCAGGCGTGGTCTGAATCCTGACTCCACACACGCAAACTGCTGGATCCGGAGCCAAGTCCCGGTTCCCTCCCATGTATACTAGGGATTAATAGTGCTTGCCTTTATGACTGTTGTGAGAATTAGGTGATCATTATCTTCCTTCTACAAAATAGATAGTCCAGCACACGCCAGGCATTCAGTCAAGGCTCTTCCTCCTTGCGGACGCTCCCTCTCCCACTCCCTCTAAATTGCCCTGAAATGTGCTCCTTACAAGTGCCCACTCATGCTTCTGGGCTTCCCCAGAACACTACCGGGGCCCAGAAGTGGGTTCCAGCAGGGCTGTTTCCTAGGCTTACCCACGTGTAACTGAGCTCTGACCAATGGGATTCAGACAAAGCCAAGTCCAGTCTCTGCATGAAGGCCGTGCACACCCTCTCTGAGTTCTCTCTTCCTGACAGCCGGGTTTGCATCCCATGGGAGACCTCAGGACCGGAGGTGGCCTTTGGCCTGATCCCTAGAGGGAACAGGTGGTATCACACAGCGAGGGCAGGTGTGACGCTCTCAAGGCCAAGGTGCAAGTGTCAGGCGCCTGGAACCTTGTGCTGTTCCTGATTCCACGCCCAATGTGGGACCTGATTCTACGCCCACTGTGCTGAGTGCACAGCGACTGTGGGTTGGCTGATGTGCTGCCCATGAGGACTCTGACAAGCCCTTTCTTTTGGGGGATCCTGTGTGTCCAAGGCCATTTTTGCCTGTCTGGGGCCATACTAGCCTGTCTGGGCGTCACTCATTCTGTGATTCTCAGGAAGCTCTTTACCACTGGCTCATCCCCCAAGTCCTGTCCCGGGGCCCGGTGAAGTCCTGCCATCTGCCCAGGCCTGCACTGCTGCTGCTCTGGGGTTTTGGACCCCACATTAGGTAGGGTAACGCTGGCTGCTGTTAAGGATTTACCCTAGAACCTTGAAGTCATGACCACAACAGTTTACCTTTTTTTCTCTGTCATGCAAAACCCAATCAGTGTTAGACGTGGGTCACTTTCCTTTAGGACAGTGGTTCTCAATCTTCCTAAAGCTGCGGTCCTTTAATATAGTTCCTGTGGGTCGCGACCCACAGGTTGAGTACAACTGCTTTAAGGACCAAGCTGACCGCCACCCCCGGTCCCGAGGTCTCCCAGGACAGGGAAGCCCAGCTGTCGGGTGGGAGAGACCCTTGGAGAGGGTGCAGGCATTTTGTGTGGAGTACTGTGCTTGGCTTTGTCTGAGCCCCACTGGCCAGAGCTCAGCTATGTGCAGGCAAGGTTGAGAAACGCCCCTGCCTGGAAACTACCCCTAGCTCCCACTCTAGGAAGGAGACATGAGTAGCTGCTGGGCAGCTGTCTCCACCTCAGCCTGGACGTGCAGAAGGCTGACAACTGTTCCTTTAATCCAGGCGTCCTCAAACTTTTTAAATAGGGGGCCAAATTCACTGTCCCTCAGACTGTTGGAGGGCCAGACTATAGTTTAAAGAAAAAAAAAAAAACAAACTATGAACAAATTCCTATGCACACTGCACATATCTTATTTTGAAGTAAAAAAACAAAACGGGAACAAATACAATCACACCACCTCATGTGGCCCGCGGGCCGCAGTTTGAGGACCCCTGCTTTAATCCCATCCCTCACTCACCCTGTGGCTTAGGACATCAGGTGCTTTAGAGAGTCCGTCATGTGGGGGGACCGACTGCACACCCCGATCCCATCACCGGCCACCTGCCCTAGTCCTATCCCTGCCTTCTGGATTTTTGTGCATGTCAGTGATAAAGCACAGGCCGTGTGCTCTGACCCCATCCCTTCCCAGGGACCCAGCACTTCATTCTGTATCCTTTGGGTACAGATGGCCAGCCGGCCACTGAGCCGTTCTCGGTCTTGCTTTGGTTTCTCCTTTCTCTTATCTATCCCCCTGGAAATCCAGAAGCCCCATGGAAAGGCAAATGAACCGGGTCTAACGCAGCTCCCCACCCCGCTAGTCCGTGGGGCCAGTGCTACAGAGGCCACCCTGGGCCCTTACAGGGTGGCTGGTCCACTTCTGCGTTTTCCCCAATTTCTTTTAGAAAGTAAGACCTGTGCTAAAACCAGTCTTGGGGCCACCTGTCTGTGACCTGAAGGGTTTACACTCCCTTTCTCCACAGTCCCTCACATATCAGCAGAAAGGTTCCGGCACCATCTGCACAAGCTCTCCTGGTCCCATGAGTTGGAATTCAGGGGGTCGGGAGGTGGAAACCTGGTCAGGAAACATGGTCTCTCCCTGTTGACCTGTCGTCTGTCTCGGGCTCCTCTGGGTGAGCAGGTCCCTCTCCCTGAGTCCCTGAGGACCCACAGCATCCCATCTCCTCTCTGGACGCCCCATCTTGGTGGCTCCGCCCCTTGCCACAGACTGTAGTTTCTTTCTCCGTCTGTCCCTCCCCCCCTCTGAATTGAGCTTCTGAAAAGGGCTTTTTGGTTAGGCGTGGTGGCTCATGCAGATCGCTTGAGCTCAGGAGTTTGAGACCAGCCTGAGCAAGAGTGAGACCCCGTCTCCACTAAAATACAAAACGTAGCCAGGTGTGCTGGTGGGCACCTGTAGTCCCAGCTATTCAGAAGGCTGAGGCAGGAGGGTTGCTTGAGCCCAAGAGGTTGAGGTTGCTGTGAGCTATGATGCCACAGCACTCTACCCAGGGCGACAGAGTGAGACTCTGCCTCAATAAATAAGACAGGAAGGAAGGGAGGGAGGGGGGGATGGGGGAAGAGAGGGAAGGAGGGAAGGAAGGGAGGGAAGGAGGGAGGAATGAGGGAGAGAGGAAGGGGTGAAGGAAAAGGAGGAGAGAATGAAGGAGGAAGGGAATGGATAGAAGGCAGGAAGGCAGGAAGGAAGGAAGGCAGGAAGGAAGGAAGGCAGGAAGGAAGGAAGGAAGGAAGGAAGGAAGAAAGGAAGGCAGGCAGGCAGAAAGGAAGGAAGGAAGGCAGGCAGGAAGGAAGGCAGGAAGGAAGGAAGGAAGGAAGGAAGGAAGGAAGGCAGGCAGGCAGGCAGGCAGGAAGGAAGGAAGGAAGGCAGGAAGGCAGGAAGGCAGGAAGGCAGGCAGGAAGGCAGGAAGGCAGGAAGGAAGGAAGGCAGGAAGGAAGGCAGGAAGGAAGGAAGGCAGGAAGGAAGGAAGGACCGCTGAAAGTTTTGGGGCTAAAAATTTTTTTAATGGTTAGAAAGATGATAATATACTAGAAAGATTCAAGACTCATATTTAATTACACTCAATTACTTTGCAAGCATATTTTAGTTCTCTAATAACCTAAAGAACGTGACCCGGGGAAGAGAAGATGCTATATTATTGGGGGGATCCCTGGGGGGGGGGGCAGAGGTGACCCAATCAATAGGCACATACCAAGAGATACAACCTGTTTCCTACCTTGGCCATCAGACAGCCACAGGCTTTTGTGCC
>CAUYPK010071747.1:0-14146 GCA_963574355.1 Loris lydekkerianus | reverse complement strand
CTCCTCAGAAGCAGCATAACAAAATCCAAACTTGGCAAAGAGCCACAGTATACAAAATAATGATAAGAGGCAAAGAGCCGAAATTCATTTTGGCCGGGAGCCGCATGCAGCTCTAGCCGCGTGTTCGCCACCCCTGGCTCATAATCTTACAGAAGTACAATGTAGTTATTATCTTGTCTAAAACAAGAAAACTACATGAGATCAGAGAAAATATTAAAAAAAAAAAAATAGGTGAGTTAATACCATGGTCATGTCCTTTCTGAAACCAATATGTCAAAACATGGAATTTATGATTATTTATTTATGAAAATGATCTTGTAAACCATTTGTGCTTGAGTTGGGAGAGTAGTTTAAACCTATCTTATTTATGCGTTCATCCTTGTAAAAGAACGTGTCTTTAAAATTCTACTCCTATGCAAGTCTGTGGCCCTGGAGCATAGCAAAAGTAGGCAGAGCAGAGCAGACAGCATGAGGTCAGGTCCCAACTGTTACCTGGTTTTATATAAAACTAGGATTGTTTGAAAGATCTCATTTGACTAAGGTGCTTCTAAAATAAAGGTTTAAGACAATTGCTATAATCACCTATTAGATATTCCTAAGTTAAAAATACCAATACAATCTTCTCTCTGTAACTGCTTTTCTTTTTCTTTTGTAATTATGATTCTATGTCTTTTGATTGTAAAATCAAATACATGCATTATTAATAGGAAAAAAATCTTCATTTTTTATTGTTTTCATAATATTTATATAGTAATATAGTCCTAGTGGATCCAGATCATGACTTTTGCCATTATACACTAAACACATACGTAGTATTCATTTGACAAATGTTGCCTTAGGTTCTGGGACACAAAGAATAAGGTATAGGGCCAGGCGTGGTGGCTCACACCTGTAATCCTATCACTCTGGAAGATAAATGCAGATGGATTGCTTGAGCTCATGGGTTTGAGACCAGCCTGAGCAAGAGTGAGACCCCATCTCTAAAAATAACTGGGTGTTATAGCAGGCACCTGTGGTTCCAGCTACTTGGGAAGCTCAGGCAAGAGAATCACTTGAGCTTAAGAGTTTGAGGTTGCTGTGAGCTATGGTGCAACAGCACTCTACCAAGTGTGACAAAATGAGTATCTGTCTCAAGAAAAAAAAAAAACAAAAAACCAAAAAAACAAAGAATAAGGTATAACATCATCCCTCAAGAACCTCTCTCAGTGTAGTTGGCTAAATAGGCACCCAAACGATTACAATGTGAAAAGCACCATGTTAGAGGAATGGACCAGACATTATGGGAACATAAAGGAGAGTGTAACTCACTCTGCCTGGGAAGGGAAAGAGGCTTCAGAGGAGGAGCAAGAAGGCTGATTCAGGCAAAATGAATAGCATGTGAACACATAGAAATTTAAAATTGTATGAGAGGCCTTCGTAACCTATCAGCATTTTATTGTGGCTTGATATTGAGGGAAATGGTGGAAGATAAGGTAGGTTGGAGCCAAATTGTGAGCCATTAATCAGTTAAGAGACCCAGTTCAAATACTGTTATCCATGAGAGAGGTTTTGGATCATGGTGAGCTAAAGGAAACTTCCCAACTTACATACCATTCATGCTTCATTTGAACCCTCTGTGTGCCTAAAGATTTCTGATGATTGAGGACTGATAATGTCACTTCTCTAAATTCTCTCTTCTTAGCTCCCGCTTTCCCTCAAACATCTTACAAGCCACAGTAATAACTTGATAATTTTAACCTTGTAAGTGATGAAGGCCTACTCTTTGGGGCAAAGTCACATACACAGCCATTGAAATGTTTTTCTGTGGTACTCAAGAGTTGGCAGAAAAATGAGCAGGAATTTGAATTTTAATGTACCTTTCTCTCTGTCCCCCCACTCCAGTTACTCTCCACCATGCTGCAGGCCCAACTCCCTTTCCTTCTCTGACCCCCTACACCCAGCTCCTCCTCTCTTCCTCTTTTTCTCTCCCTTTGATTCATTCTGTTAGCCTAAAGAGGAGCCTTTGAGATGTAGGACTCAGGCTGAAAGCTTGGAACACAAGCTTCTGGTTAAAATGGTGTTTAAAATACAAATACTAGATTTCTACAATGAGCAGCTTTTCTCCCCTCTATGGCCCTATAACTGGATGATTTCTGGTACCCCTATAGTTTTTATCTTACCTTATGACCTGTGACAGTATGTCAAGCTGATGTTCAGATAAAAAAACAAAAGGCAAAGGGACTAGAAGCTAAGATTCCATCTTAGGAAATAGGTCAGGAGAAAGTAAGGGGACACAATCACATGAGATCAAATCACAGAAGAGAAATCCCATACAGCTGGTGTCTGGCAGGAAGCCTGGAGGTGTCATCCCACCTCTCAGGTTTGCCAGACTAGAAGGGAATATTCTATCGGCTGCCAGTGGCATTTTCCCACTTGAAGTGGGTTATGTGTTTATAAGCTCAATGGCAAGAATTGAGACTGAAATGTTATTCCCCAAACTCTGCAACCAACACTATCTAATTGGAACCACTTTTTAAAATAAGGCTTTTCACTGAGCCTTATCAGTAAATGCATGTTTTTGAAAGGTTTGTATTAGCTGTATACTATGAAACATTTAGCCAGTCACAATTGAATGTATATGAATATATAGATTCCTAACTAAAGGCCCTAATCTCAGGCCCTGATGTTTTCAACAGAGAATCCCTGAGTTTAGGATTTCAGTTTCAGCATGAAAAGAAAGACCTACCTCTATGTTTGGGAAAGCTTAATTAGATGATATTCAAGGAGAATTTCTATAAATTCTTTAACTTCCTTTGATCTTTTTTAAATCCTTACTTTAATAACTGCCTTAATAATCATGAAATAGCTTATATTTTGTTGAAATCTAGAATAGATGGAAATTTTTTAAATGTTGGAGCTTTTTTAGGTACTCTCCAACATTTTGCATACCTACTCCCATCTTCAAGAAAGGGCTGGTTTACCACTTGGAGAAAAAAAAAAATTATGTGCTGTAGTAGGAGTAAAATGGGTGTCTGGTTGTGTAAATGTGTGCATGTATTTCAAAACAGGAGAGCTACTTTCTGGAGTAAAAAGTTGGCAAATGTTAACATAATTTTTTTTATAAAAACCTTCCTTTGCTGTCCTCACCCTCCCTACTTCAATGTGAGTGCAACTGTGCATTAAATCTTAGATTTGTTCAATTCAAAATGGTCTTTTGAAAATATATGTTAATGATAAAGATTTTAACAATAAAATATTTTCATGCAGGTATATGCCCGTATGTCGGAAGTCTTAGGAATAACAGATGACAACCATGTTCTAGAAACATTCATGACAAAAATGTGAGTTTCTATTTTGCTTATTAATATTCTTTTGCTTTAAATCTAATAGATCTTTTTACTGTATTTAAAACTCTATAGATATTAATTTTAATAAAAGATTTTTAAATTATGCTTTAATTCTTAGAATGTTATTGTTCTTAATTGAAACTTAATTTCACATATTGAAAATTCACTCTCCAAAGGACATTGTCAAGTTTCCATACATTTGCAGTGAGGAGCATCAGAATATGGTTTAAAAAGATTAACAGACTTTAACTCCTCAGATCAGTTGGGCAACATTTTTTTTTAATTAACAAAAATAATAACACCCATTTCAAAGACCAAATGAAGAGATTATTGTAAACTGGAATCACTGAGAGAGGTCTGATTGTCTTAAGATAAGGCATTCATTAGTTCCAACAGGGACCTATGGATATCAGAGACACATTCATGGAAACTCCTTAAATTGTGCTTATAATACTAGGAGAATTAACTAGTTTCTAGTCATAGACATAACTTTGGCTAAATTTGTATGCCTCCATTGGGCACTCCACTTTATCTGTGTAACAAACAGTACTTTCTTGCTTGCAGAGAACAAAACTTTATATAGTCATGATCATTAAGAAATGAGTTTTGGAGCCACTATTTGAGGTTCATTTTTTGGCAGTAACTACGAACATTTATTTGACTTCCTTTATAACTCCTGCTTTTTCTCCCTAATGTGTTTCTTTTGGATACAAACTTAATGCTTCATCTTTGAAACCCTTAGACAACTGTTTAATTCACAAAACTAAATGTATTGAATTATACACCATTTGGAAAGCAGTGTTTGATGTGGATTAGTTGCATATAATTTTGAATGTACTATACAAAGAATAGAATAAGAAGTGTTTTTTTGAATCTGCTTTTCACTTTGTGAGATATTTGTGATTTAGGTCATTGAACTTAAATAAATGTATATGTATTGCTCTGGTTCTTCCTGCACAAGCAAATTCTTTATTATTAAAGACTTTTTTTTTCATATTTAGTGTTACAAACCTTAAATACTGGGGAAGATGTGAGCCTGTAATTTCAAGGACTCTTCAGTTCCTAAATGACCTTTCTGTTGGATATCCTTTTCACTATATATTTAATATTATATATGTAAACAACTTACTAGGTACATTCTATCAGCCAGATATTTCCCTTGTTTATATTTTTGCAAGTTTCTTTTTAAAATAAGGCTTTTCACTGAGCCTTATCAGTAAATGCATGTTTTTGAAAGGTTTATATTAGCTGTATACTATGAAACATTTAGTCAGTCACAATTGAATGTGTATGAATATATAGATTCCTGACTAAAGTTATATAGTCAGTTAGTTTAATAGTCACATAAGAAAGTATGCAATTATGTAACTATTTATTAAACTGCGTAACTATAATCTTCTGGGTCTGTGTCATCAGAAAAAGAAAAAAGTTTATAAACACATGTTTAGTTCATGGTCTTATTCTAAAATGTACATTCTAAAAAATGTATGGAACTAATTTTAAGAAGGTCAAAATGTTCTAAAAATATTGCCATATATAAACAATTCCTATGAGTAAATATTGTTAATATTTTTCAGTTGCAAAGAGTATCATTTTCATTAGGTGAGATGCACAAAGGAGTAATAAATAAGAAGAAAATGATAAGCTTTTTGACAACTTCTTTGATTATTGGCCCCACCAATCAACATCTAATCTACTCTAAAATAAGATTCCCCATTACTAATGAGTGAGAATAATGTAAATTATCATTTATGTATTAAGTAGAAAACACTAGGTATTGTGAAAGGTTTATTTAAACGCTAAGATTAGCTGATATTTTAATATGAGGATAAATTCTGAAAATGGTTGGCATTGAATGGAAACCTTTATTCATTCCAGAAATATGTTTGTATTAGTTAAGTTTAAAATTGTATTCCTTGGTAAACCATAAAAGATTTCCAAAGTATTAGACACCCACTTTTATGCTGGAATTTAATATGCAACTTTTTATTGGAAAATAATCGTCCTTGTCTGGCAAAATCTACCATGCAATATTTCTGTTAGTAGGTATAATGCAATAAAGACAGGGAGGGCTATTTATCACTACAAATTTTGAGGATTTCAGGATTCTTTTTATTATTTTAATATATTTCTTTGATATTAAATCAGAAAAATGATAAATTACACCTGTCCAGGCTGTTTTTCTTTTTTACTGGAAAGTGATATACAACCCAATCCCAGTGGTCATTTTGGCTTTTTAAGATATGTATTTTTTCTTATTAAAAAAAAAAACTCAACCCATATTTTTTTCTAATAATAATGCTGAAATACTCTTTATTTCTAACATATGAAGTGGTTTATAAGTACTTCATAGTATTGCAAACTCTGGCCTTTTCACAATGAATTACTTGAGAGCATATTATCTGCACAGAAGCTTTGGTTATTTTATAGCACTTTTCTATTGTTTAGATTTACCCTGTTTTTTAGGTTGAAATTGATATTTAATATAAAATTAATTTGATTCGTATTCTTTTAGTATAATTTGCATAATACCTAATTTATTTGTATATGCTATTTAAAATCCTTTTTCTATCACATTAATCCTGTTACACATTTCCTTAATCCAGATATTATAACCTTTTATTTTACAAGCTGTTTATTGCTTTTGAGTACTTCCTAAAGTTAATAAAAAAATCTTATTTTTAGATAACATATTAGATAAAAGTTTAAAAGCTAAACATTTTAAATCAACAGATACAAATGATTTCAACAAGGGTACATTGATTTATATTTTTTAACAATTATTTCAGGTTTGCATATTTAGAAATATATATTAGTTCAATTTGATTTCAGTGTTCAGTTATTTGAATTATAAATCATTATGTCCCTTCTAGCTGATCAGTCATGAAATATCTTTGAATTCATTTACATAATGGAATATGTGAGTGGTGTATCTATTTCAATGCATTTACTGGTTACCTAATGCATGTTTTGTTGTTTCTAATCAATTTCTTCATTATGATGTGTTTTTTAATCTTTGTTTTAAAGCAATTATTTCTGTGTTAAAAAATAAGATGGCATTCTTCAGCAATAGAAACAGTTATGAAAGATAAAAATCATCATCTATAGGCCCCTATTAATATTCAAAATATTTTTATTTAAAATATTAGTAAGAAGTAAGTGAAAAGCATGTTATATAACTGTGAAATTTTAAAATATTTCTTATTTATAATACATGTCTTAGGATTCTTTTTGTTGTTTTTTTTTTTTTTTTCTATTTTATCTGCTTCAGATGAACCTTACTCTGTTTTTGGTGCTCAAAGCCATCATAGAGGTCAACTTCATTGTTCTTTTATCTGAGCACTCAGTTTAGAAATTAAAGTTACAAAAGATCCCTATTTTTAGGAAGCATTTAAAATAAAAAAAAAAACCTTCAGTTGCCTTCAGACTTTGGTCTCAAACTTTAGTGATCATCAGAATGTTAGTGTTTATTAAAACACATAGTGTTAGGCCCTGTTCCCCATAGTTTCTGTTTCAGGAGATGTTAGGCCGAGGCCTGAGAATTTGCATTTTTAGCAAGCTAGAGGATCATACTTTAAGAACTTCTGCCTTTCAGTAATTAGAAAATAGAGCTAAATTATATGTCTGAGCAGAAAAGTCTGGTGTTTCTCCCACAGACACTTCTTCATAACACTCACAAGGAAAAGACAGACTTGACATTGACAGTGGAAAATAATACTTCATAAAATAATTTAAAGAGGTTTAATCTGAGCCAAATTTGAGGACCATAGCCTGGAGTCACACCCAAGAAATCTTGAGCAAGTGGACTCACTGTAGTTGGGTTATAGTTTGATTGTATATATTTCAGGGATAGAGAAATTACAGGTAAAATCATAAATCAATACAAGGAAGGCATACACTGCTTTGGCCAAAAAAGGTGGGATATCTCAAAGGGGGAAAGGCTTATAGGGTATAGATGAGTTTAAAGATTCTTTAGTTGACAATCAGATGAAAGAGTTAGGCTTTTTTAAAAGACCTGGAGAGGTGACTGGAATGCTTGAGTTAAGGTAAGGGTATTTTAATTTGAGGCAAGCTACTGTATAAATTGAGGACCTGCAGGGTTTTCCTACATGGTTTTAGGCCTGTTAATGATCTACAAAGGACATCTCTAAGAAGGGAGGGGGCATGATGAGGCATATCAGACCTCCTTTCTCATGGCAAGCAGTTTAAGGGTATCCTCTTGGCCAAAAGGGGGTCCAGTCAGCCAGCTTCTGAAGGAGGTAGGGATGCTTAAGATTGTATCTTAGATCACAACATTTTGAGAGATAGTCCGGTTCCCTAAGTAGTAATGTGGGTAGGTACAGAAGGCTACCATTATATAAGTCCCTCTATTTCATAGTACCCCAAAGTTACTGTTTCCCAAATCTCAAGCTTTCCAAATTACTAAGAATATTGTGATTTTAATAGCTAGTCACCTTTTCACTAGAAAGTTTGTGTTTTCCCATTATATCCTTTACATGGGCATATATAATACATTTAGAAAATGAATTTTAGTAACTTTAAAACATAACTCTAAATTTCCAAGACTAAATTTCTAGAATTCCCATTTCTAAATTTTTTTCTGGTATGCATACAGCTAAAATGGCTCTGTCCAGGGTTAGTCCACCATTGTCAGGTTCAATACTTAGGGATCTTTCAATCTTTTTGAAAAGTTTTCTGGTCAGAAATTTTAATTTCTATCTATATGGAAAAGGGGTAAAATTGTTAAGAGATTGGAACAGGAAGCTTTTGAGAAAACTAGAGAAAAGGGGTCAGAGTGATGAAATTTATTTATTTTAAATGCCGAGAAAGAGGGAGAAAAGTGTTAGACTTCGTCTAATAATCATTATTATAGGTTTTGATTCCTTTGAAAAACAATTGATGAGAATTTCTGTAATTCATGTTTACTCACATTTACAGCAGTAACATATCTCACTTTGGGTTTCAGATAATGAGAAAAGAAATTTTGTTCTCGGGTAGCACCTGTGGCTCAAAGGAGTAGGGCACCGGTCCCATATACCAGAGGTAGTGGGTTCAAACCAGGCCCCAGCCAAAAAAGAAAAACTGCAGAAATTTGGTTCTCTGTCAGGCCTTCTGTTGGTAGTTGCCCTTTATTACATGCCTCAAAAGTTTGACAAACCTCAAAGTATCTTTAGCTTTTTAAAAGTAGACCCTATAATAGAATTCAAGGGTTTATAAATTTATTAATTTATCCAAGCTCTTTTCATCATATTGATACTGTCAACTTCAACAATTCTTAGAACTAATATGTTCTCTATGTTACATGTACTGTAAAACCACTTAGATAATTCAGGGGCCCCAGTACAAAATGAAGAATGTAGAGTCCCTTGTTCAAAAATTATAAAGAATTTGAAGACCTCAACAGCAGAGCATTACCCAAGCATGGGCCCTTCGAAGCACAGGGACCTATGCAAGTGTGCAGCTCACATAGCCATGAACCTGGTTCTGGTTTTTTGTGATATCCAAAAATAATTCCTCCATTTGGCTTCAGACTAACTCTCTAAGACTTTGGAACTATCCCCTTACTTACTTCCTGTACACAGAAATTTAGTGAATATGATTCCTATCCACATACATCATAAATTTATTTATCAGTTTATGTTAATCATTTTCATTTTGTAAGCCACAGAGTCTATTTCCTATCAAAGCTACTAGTGACCGTAATTTTAGCCCATATCTTTACCAGCTTCATTTGTCTTTGTTTTTCTTGCTTAAGTGCGATAACTAGAACTGTATCTTTATTTAAATTTAAGAATTAATTTCATCCTCATCTCAATGATTTACTTTATCCTATTGGCGTCTTTCAATTCAGCAAATATTTATTAAGCATTGCTAATAATGCTTAATATAGAGCAAAAGGACAAATCTTGCCCTCACATTTTTAAATTCTGACACAAATGACCCTGAATCCAGACTTCATTTATTTTTCCTAAGAGTGCAAAGTCAATTGTTCTAAACATACCAATTTTCTGAAAATTTACACATTAAAAATAACATGGCTATATGATATTGTGATAATGGCTACTTTAATGGAGCCTTTTTTATTCAAGGTCATTTGGACGTAAGCTTATAAAAAGATCATTAAGTATACAACTTTAATATACGAACCAGATATCCTCTCCCTGCCTCTCACCTTCCCACCACTCAGGTATGAATCCTAAATATGGTGGGGGTCAGGAAAATGTAGAGGATGAGAGATGAAGTAAAGGCCTAAAATGAAGAAGGGTGAAGAACTGAAGTAAAATTGAATATGTCTATTTTAGAAACTCTTGTATTTGTTAATAAACAGTAGTAATTTTGCTTTTGTGAAACAGTATTTAAATGCAATGCTTTATTTCACTGAATACCACTATCTCCAGATGGTTTGTAAGAATGTTAAGTAAACTAGTTTCAGCATACATCCCTCAGGCATACTTCTATTAACATTTCTCATCAAAAGGAATGTCTGTTTCTTTCTTTGCTTTCTGTCTCTATCACCCGTGGAAAAGTTATCCCATCATTTATCTCCTCTGTTGTCTTGTTTTTATAGTAGAATCAGGTGTGAAAATCCTGTCTATTCCTTTCTGTAGGTCCCTTACTTAAGACCTTCACCCAGGTTCTTTTAGCTACTTGCTTCATAAGAAGGTAATCATAAGATTACCTTCCTTGAGTATTGTTTTGATCTGATCATTTCTCTTCCCAAAAGCCCAGAATTACTTCCACTAGCTTGTTAGGTCAAGTAAAATCACTGATTTGAATTTGAGTTCTTTCACAGTACTTGACTTATTAAGTTCCCATAGCTAATTTTCTGATTTCACCACGCAACACAATTTGTACTTTATACTTGGGCCAAGAAAATTTATTTTACCTTCCCCTTGACACCCTTCATTATCTTTCACTGAATCACCACATAGGCCCTTCTCATTTGTTTGACATACTATAACTCAACTAAGTCTCTTCAGTTTTTAACTTCCTGTTAAGTACTTAGTAAAGCCACCCTGAATTAATAGTAATTCTTAGTCCTTTTGTGTTCATTAAATATTAATTTCTGTCATTTTCTTTCCCCTCATCTTTTATTTTTCTTAATAGTCTCAAATACCTGGGTATAAATGTCATATAGCTAGTCTTCTGTTAGATTAAAAATTAAAGATTGAGACTTTTTTTTTCTTCTCTAGTTTCAAAACTCCTATCTAATGGCCATTTACAACATACTTTACCCCTTCTGTTGAATAAGCCTTCACTTCTATTTTTTATAAATAATTGTTAGTATCCCTTAAGAGGTTTCATTGTGATTATACCTATTTGGAGTTTTTTAGTCTAGTAGGATTCATGAGCATAATTCTACTTTTGAAATAACTAAATTTACATTTCAGTAAACTATACTTTGTATCTATAATCTATCTACCATAATTTCTAACATTTAAGTTGCTTATCTTAGAACTTTTTTCTGTCATCAGGATCTAATTGTCTTCAAACACTGTTAGTGAATGTGTATGGCTCTTAAATATTTTCCTTGATTAGCATCATTACCCACTCTCTTGTACTTAATGAAGATCTAATATCTAGTATACTACTCTAATTCTCAAAACAAAATTTTTCACATTTAACACTTCCATAAATAGGGTATATCTTATAGGTGATGGTATTTTAACTGACTTTTCTTTCTTAGTATTACATAAAATAATGGGTTCTTTTAAATAATTAGTGGCATTTTAGATTTGATGAAATGTGGTAAATACTCAGTAAAGGCCGATACCATGAATTGAAGTCATACTTGATGCTGTTGTGTCTGTTAGTTACCAGAGTGGTGTAATCTGGGAAACAAGTTTATTCTCAATTTAGTTATGCCCCTCCCCCTCTTCAAAGGATACAGATTTTCAGCCATCTAGAAAATACACTATTCTTTCATCTTTTTTCTTGCATTTCTTCATTTATCATTGGCTTGTTACCAATAAGTTTTCCTTTCCTCAGTGTTTTTATAACCACATGGTATAGAGAGGAATTTTCTGGAATTGTGTTTAATGCTTTATAGCTCCCCAGACTGTAGAATCCTGGATGTGATGGTGGCTCATTCATGAAATTTGTCCCTCCTAAAAGAAAAGGTTTCCCTATCCCTTCTGGGATCTGGTTCCACTTTCAGTTGTATTTTAAGAAATGAGTGGTCTCTGGAGAAATACCAGCTTCTTTAAAACCAAATGGATGTGATATAACAAAGTGAAAAGAGTTTATGCTTTAAAGTCAGACAGACCTGGATTTCAATCTTGGCTGTTCTATTGTCATGTTCTATGTGTGACATTTATTTCTTAAATTCTCTTACTACTCAAGACTTCTGGTACTGTTACTGTTTCTCTTACCACCGTACCATATTTACTATTCTAAGCTGTTTGGAATAGGCTGCTGAAATCTGACCTAGAACTTCCATAATTTATCTAATGCTCTCACTCAACTAAAATGGCATAACTTAGAAGAATCCTAGTCTCTTAGAAAAAAATAAGATGAAGATACAAAGATCATAAAGTTGTCCATCTGCCTTGTTTGTTTGTTTGTTTATTTATTTTTTGGAGACAGGGTTTCACTTCATTGTCCCGGTAGAGTGCCGTGGCGTAATGGCTCATTGCAACCTCAAACTCTTGGGCTCAAGCAACTCTCTTGCCTCAGCCTCCCAAGTAGCTGGGACTACAGGCACCTGCCACAACACCCAGTTATTTTTAGAGACAGGGTCTCGCTCTTTCAGGCTGATCTCAAACCCGTGAACTCAGGCACTCCACCCATCTCAGCCACCCAGAGTGGTAGGATTAAAAGTGTGAGCCACCACACCTGGCCCCATTTGCCTTTTTTTTTTTTTTTTTTTGGCCAGGGCTGGGTTTGAACCCACCACCTTTGGAATATGGGGCCGGCGCCCTATTCCATTGAGCCACAGGCACCGCCTTCCCATTTGCCTTTTTAAAAAAAATATTAAAGACCCTTTTAAGGACCATAACTAAGTTATTTGTTGTTGTTATTGTTTTGAGAAAGAGTCTCACTATGTCACCCTTGGTAGAATGCCATGGCGTCACAGTTCTTGGGCTCAAGTGATTCTCTTGGCTCAGCCTCCCGAGTATCTGAGACCATGGGCACCCGCCACAACACTCGACCTTTGTTTTTGTTTTTTTTTGTTTTGTTTTGTTTTGTTTTTTTTGGTTGCAGTTATCATTGTTGTTTAGCAGGCCCGGGCGGGGCTCAAACCTGCCACCTTTGGTTTATGTGGCTGGAAGCACCAAGCTCATAACTAGTTTTGAAGAGAATTTCTATAAGAAAATATAAATATTTAGATGACTTTCATGTTTTTCTTTATTGAAAAATGTAAAAATTCATTTTTAATCATTTTTTCTTTAGAATGTAATTAAAAGGCAGTAAGCCTGGCCTTGGTACAGAGTGCACAGATGCAGTTCTGCAGAAAATGTGTGTTTGGCAGATGAGATTCTTCCTATAAATGTTCTGTTTATTGCTTCCATAAATATTCTGTTGTCAAAACATGACTTGCTGTTTATTAACAGCACTGACAGGAAAAGTCCTATTAATGGGCAGCATTCTTATTACCCATAGACCCTGTCACTTTTAACTTTGCAGTTTTAAGAGAATTATATTTAGTAAGTGCTTAAGACATTTCCAAGTTTATTGATCTCTACCACTGTTTAACAGACTGAAATTTGAGTGGCAGGTCTTCTGCCCAGTTTCTTTCATTGGGAAAAATCATCAGATCTGCATCTTTGGAGATGCAGAGAAATACTTGATACCTAGCATCCTTGGTCTTGTCCTTAGCCTGACAGAAAAACACAGTGCATAGTGCACCCACTGAGAGTACTGTGTGCTGAGGAAAATGCATGGATGCAGTCCCTGCATTTAGAAAGTTTATAGTTTAGTATGGACATGAGCCAAATATTCATGCTTACCATGCATCTGGACTGGTTGTTTTGAAGTCAGAGGAACTTGAATCTAAATCATAGTAATTGTCTTTTTTTTTTTTTTTTTTTTTTTTTAATTTTCCTCATGAAATGATGAAATTGTGATAATTAGCCATGCAGATAGTACACATTCTATAAATCCTTTGCATCTTCCTGTCTTGCCTGGTTTAAAATTGGCAAAGACATTTGCATCATCTGATCCTCACAACAAGCCTGGAAGGTAGATTGGGCCTAAGTCTCATTCTTATTTGCTGGAAAAGGAAACTAAAGCTGAAATGGGCTGAGTATATTTCTTAGACTCATCCAGCTGATTGAATGATGTAGTTAAGCCCAGGTTTCTTGACTCATATTGCAATTGTGCTTTTCACTCGTTGACAACCTATACCTGAATGAAATTTAGACTAAGTTTTTCAGTACTACTATATAGAGGCAACATACCGAGTTCTGTATTTGGAGCTGATGTGAGGAGAGGAGGTAATATTTTCATTATAACATGAATGGAGCCATATAAAATTATTATAGCCTTCAAGAAAGTTATGAACAGTGTGAGGGAATGGCTAAAAGATGCTCTGGCTACATGAAAACAGTAGAAAAAAGATAACTGGATGTGTAGTCCACCCCCTGGCTGCAGGGTTCAACTGCCTCAACTACAACTTGAACTTTACCTTATAAACAAAATGTAACCTAATCATTTATCCCCTCATAATCTGAACCTTTTTTTTTTTTTTTTTTTTTTTTTTTTTTTATATAGATTCAAACTTTTTTGCCCACAGTATATTACTGTTACATCACAGCAAACACCAACCAAAAAATCTTGGGCTTAAGCGATTCTCTTGCCACACCCACCCAAGTAGCAGG
>CAUYPK010071743.1:0-16552 GCA_963574355.1 Loris lydekkerianus | reverse complement strand
CCTGATTATGAGGATTCAGGATTTATAAACATTTATTTACAAGACTTTACTGCCTTAAATGGGGTTTTCACTTAATTAAATGTGCCATTAAATATTGTGGGTTAAATAGTTCAGTGGAATACAGTTCAGTTCAGCTGCCTACCTCTTCAGCTCAGTCGGACTTGTGGACTGAGCTGAGGCACCGCCCACTCAAGCAGATGGCAGAAGACGACTGGAGACTACGTGCATTTGATTAGGTGCACGCCCACTGAATCAAATAACCTGCATGACCTGAGTATAAGCCGAGTTCAAGTATATACGGTAGGTCCCCCATCCTGCAAATTTCCACCTTCATCACCCGCTTTGATGGAACAGAAAGCTGTGGTGGTGGCTGGGCAAGCACTCTGGGAAGCCAAGGCAGGTGGATTGCTAGAGCTCAGGAGTTGGAGACCAGCCTGAACAAAAGCAAGACTCCCATCTCTACTAAAAATAGGAGGCAAGAGGATCATTTTGAGCCTGAGTTGGAGGTTGCTGTGAGCTATGACGCCACAGCACTCTACCCAAGGTGACAGCTTCAGACTCTGTCTCAAAAAAAATTAAAAATTTTTAAGAGCAGCACCTGTGGCTCAGTGAGTAGGGCACTGGCCCCATATAGGCCAAGGCAAGAGATTCACCTAAAACCAGGAGTTGGAGGTTGCCATGAGCTGTGATGCCACAGCACTCTACCAAGGGTGATAAAGTAAGACTCTATCTCTAAAAAAAAAAAATTTTAAGCTGTGGTAGTGGCTCGGCGCCCTTAGCACAGTGGTTATGGCGCCTGCCACATTCACTGAGGCTGATGGGTTTGAAACTGGCCCAAGCCAGCTAAACAACAATGACAACTGCAACCAAAAAATAGCCAGGTGGGAGGTACCTGTAGCTCAGTGGGTAGGGCGCCAGCCCCATATACTGAAGGTGGTGGGTTCAAACCCGGCCCTGGCCAAAACTGCAACAAAAAAATAGCCAGGCATTGTGGCAGGCACCTGTAGTCTCAGCTACTCAGGAGGCTGAGGCAAGAGAATCACCTAAGCTCAGGAGTTGGAGGTTGCTGTGAGCTGTGACATCTCTTTACTCTACAGAGAGTGACATAGTGAGATTCTGTCTCAAAAAAAAAAAAAAAAAAGCTGTGGTAGTTCCTCTTCTGTTCTGCTCCCACAGGGGGCACCCTGTACCTCAAAGTAAGTGAAAGGAGTTGCTTCAAAAGAACCCTTTGCTGGGCAGTGCCTGTGCTCAAGGAGTAGGGCACCAGCCCCATATACCAGGGGTGGTGGGTTCAAACCTGGCCCCAGCCAAAATTGCAAAAAAAAAAAAAAAAAAAAAGAACCCTTCATAGAGACTGAAGGTGGATCTCCTGGGCTGCAGGAATGGGAAGACCCAGGTGAAGACTTGTGAAAAGTTCTTGGTAGAATGAAGAATAACCCCAAGGGTTTGAGGACCAGTGCTGGCTTCCAATGTAGAGGATTCTGAAGGAGGGACAGGGATGGTCAGAAGCAGATGGCCAGACACAAAGAGAGATAAAAGTACATCCTTTGGGCAAGAATATATGAGACACCCCCTAGGCCAAATGAATGCCCACAAAAAAGAAGGCTCAAGGTGTTGTGATAGCCCTGCCCAAAACATCTGCCTGCCTTGACAAAGGGACCAAGCAGTGAGAGGCTGCAATAAATGCAATCCCTGCAGTAAAGGGGGCAGGGCAGGGGGTGAGGAGTTGTCACAAGAGTTTGACCAGAGAGCGTCTACCTATATCATCTCTGAAGAACCCAACACTGTGTCCCATAAGAGCACAAGACCGGGTCCCTGATTCTATCTACACCAATCAAGCATTGCTCTGCCCCTTTTCTCCTCTGATTAACCTTGGCCTTGAAGGAGCCAGCAGAGGAATGGATAGGGCTCTGAGAAGGAGGGTGGATTGAAAAGAGAGTGAAAGACAAGATAGCCTTTCCCTTCTCCACTTCAAGTCATTTTAAATCAGACGTAATATTACCTATATATGACCAAAAACTGTACAATCCTCAAAAACATGGCTGAAATTAGTGACAAAAGAAGGATAGTTTCTTTTTGTAATTCTCCATATCTAACCACTCTAAGGAACTGGTATCACTACTAAAATTTTAAAGGCGCCAAATCTAGGACACAGAAACTCCACCAGTCCATACCTAGAGAAATCCTTGCACATGTAAACATGCAAGCATGTACAAGGATATTAATTGCAGCATTGTCTGTAGTCACAAAAACTAGAAACAAATGCCAATTAATTGGGAAATGATTAAATAAGCAATGGTATATCCATACAGTGGAGTACTATACAGCAATGAAAGAGGGTAAGATACACTCTACATGGTAACACAGGTCTCTTGACTGCATGGCTGAGTGAAAAAAGCATGTGGCAGAGGGATATATAGAATAATATGACACATTCATGTGGAGTATGACATCCTTTATGCAGAAAAAATACAATATTATATCTTTTCTGAATATATATAGATAGATATAAAAACAGAAAATCCTAGAAAACTATTCAGTAAACTGACAGCCAGGATTACTTTTGTTGAGGGAGGAAAAGCAATCAGGATTAGGGGATATGGTCAAAGAGAATTTCACCCTTATCTGTGAGATGTTAAGTGCAGGCGCACCTCCTTTCATTGCACTTTGCTTCATTGCACTTTGCATATAGTGCATTTTTTTACAAATTGGAGTTTTGCAGCAACAATGACTTGAGCAAGTCTATGGCCTCCATTTTTTTTCTTTTTTTTTTTTTTTTTTTGAGACAGTCTCACTTGGTCACCCTCAGTAGAGTGCCGTGAAGTTATAGCTCACAGCAACCTCAAACTCTTGGGCTTAAGTGATTTTCTTGCCTCAGCCTCCCAAATAGATAGGACTACAAGGCGCCCACCACAACGCCTGGCTATTTTTTTGTTGTAGTCGTCATTGTAGTTTAGCAGGCCTGGGCCGGGTTCAAACCCCCCAGCCCTGGTGTATGTGGCCAGTGTCCTAATCACTGAGCTATGGGTGCTCAGCCTGGCCTCCATTTTTCCAACAGAGTGTGCCTCTATGTCACATTTTGGAAATTCTCACAATATTTCACACTTCTTATCATCATATAAGTTATGGTGGTCTGTGACCAATGACCTTTGATGTTACTACTATAATTGTTTTGGGTGTGATAAACCCTGCCCATATAAGATGGTGAACTTAATTAATAAATGTGCATGGCCTGACTGCTCCACTGACCGGCTGTTGCCCCATCTCCCTTCTTCCCCTTGGGCCTCCATATTCCCTGAGAAACAATATTGAAATTAGGCTATTTAGTAACCCTGCAATGGCTTCTAAGTGTTCAGGTGAAAGGAAGAGTCACACCTCTCTCACCTTTAATCAAAAGCTAGAAATAGGGTGGCGCCTGTGGCTCAGTGAGTAGGGCGCTGGCCCCATATACCAAGGGTGGCGGGTTCAAACCCAGCCCCAGCCAAACTGCAACAAAAATATAGCTGGGCATTGTGGTGGGCGCCTGTAGTCCCAGCTGCTTGGGAGGCTGAGGCAAGAGAATCATTTAAGCCCAAGAGCTGGAGGTTGCTGTGAGTCCTGTGACATCACAGCACTCTACCAAGGGCAGTAAAGTGAGACTCTGTCTCTACAAAAAAAAAAAAAAGCTAGAAATAATTAAGCTTAGCGAGGAAGGTATGTCGAAAGCTGAGACAGGCTGAAAACTAGGTCTCTTGTGCCAGTTAACCAAGTTGTGAATGCAAAGAAAAAGAGGAAAATAAAAATGCTTCTCTAGTGAGCACATGAATAAGAAAGCAATATAGGGATTGCTATATGCTGATATAGGGAACGTTTGAATGGTCTGGATAAATCAAAACAGCCACCACATGCCCTTAAGTCAATGCCTATTCAGAAAAAGGCCCTGACTCAGTTCCTACAAAGGCTGAGAGAGGTGAGAAAGCTGCAGAAGAAAAGTTTGAAGCTGGCCAGGCACAGTGGCTCACACCTGTAATCCCAGCACTTGGGAGGCCGAAGCAGGTAGATTCCCTGAGCTCACAGCTTCGAGACTAGCCTGAACCAGAGCGAGACCCCCATCTCTAAAAAATAGCCAGGTATTGTGGTGGGTGCCTATAGTCCTAGCTATTTGGGATGCTGAGGCAAGAGGATCACTTAACCCAAGAGTTTGAGGTTGCTGTGAGCTAAGACACCATGGCACTCTACCAAGGGTGACCAAGTGAGACAGTCTCAAAAGAAAAAAAAAAAAAAAAGAAAAGTTTGAAGCTAACAGAGGTTGCTTCCTGAGATTTAAGGAAAGAAACTGTCTCCATTACATAAAAGTACAAGGTGAGGCTAGGCATTGAGGCTCCTGCCGTTATGTAATCCTTGCACTTTGGGAGGCCAAGGCAGGAGGACCATTTGAGGCCAAGAGTTTGAGACTAGCCTGAGCAAGAGCAAGACCCTCTCTCTACAAAAAATAGAAAGATTGATGCCACATGTTTATGACCCAGCTACACAGAAGGCTGGGGCAGAAGGAGATCCCAGGTGTTTGAGGTTATAGTGAGCTATGATCAGGCCACTGCACTCCAGTCTGAGTGACAGAGCGAGACTCTGTCTCTAAAAATACATATAATAAAATAAAATTCAAAAAGAAAGATTATGTGGGTTAAGACTGAAAGCTAAGAGGGAAATTAAAAGACTCCTGCCTAATAGTACATCATTAGTCTCTTCATGCAGATTTAATAAGGAGTCAGAATATAATAGTTTTTATTAGTGGTATTGAATTTAACAATGCAATAATCCTTTTATTTTATAGTTTTATTTCCTAGCATGAAAGAGCTTCTAAAATTAATCCTCTCTTCAATCTCCCAAAGCCAGGGCCCAATCAACCTTCCTCTGAGAGACACACCCAGAGGTGCTCCCCTCCCCTGCCAGATCTTTAGGACTTTCTTACCTCACCCACAACTTTCTTTCACCCTCTTAATCCCATATCCACCATCTGCTCAGAAAACTCCCACACCGGAACCAGCTGCCAGGGGTCCCCAGGCCCTTTCACCCACCAGCAGCAGCACACCCAGCCTGTGAAAGTGAGGGCCCCAGGCCACTACCCGTCCTTAAAATAGAAGGAGAGCAGCCACCTACCTAAAATCCTTAAAGGCCTTGCCCTCCAAGGAAGAGGGGCTCTCACTCTGGGTCTCAGCTCAAGAAATAGGCCCTTGAGCTAAAACTAAAGAAGTTATTAACCAGCAAGTAATCAGGGAGGGGCCCATTCTGGGTGACCTAGTGGGGAGCCTTCTGTTCCCCACAAGCAGCAGGGCCCCGAATGAGGTTAGCATCAGATTCTTTCCCTTGGTTGGCAACTTGAGGCATCTTCTCAATGTTCAAGACACTCAGTAAACACATTCCAGAAGCAAAGGGAAATAAGTTGAGGGTTGGTTTATTCACCCAGCACAGGTTCAGGCAGGTTTTTTGTTTGTTTTTCCCCTCTGGCAGTTCCATCTGTCAATGGAAGAATATGTATTATCTGTGCCTCAATCTACCCTGAAAGTGACTAAACTGAAAGTCTGTGCTCTAGGTCAGCAGTTCTCCCAGTGTGATCTCCCAGCAGCATCTGAATCACCTGGGAATGTGTTAGAAATGAACATTTTTTACCTGTCAGTCCTACTGATTAGAGACTCAGCAATCTATACTTTAAAAAGGTGGTTTTGATGCATGCTCAGGTTGGAGAGATACAGCCCCTGGACCAAGGTCTCCAGGAAAGCAAGGCAGAAAGGGCCCTTACTCTACACAACTCTCAAGTTCCTCCTGCGTCCTCCCCAAACCTGACCCCTTCCCTCCCACCCTCAACCTGTTTCTCCCTGGAACTCTTCCAAGCCTCCCAGTTCACGGACTCAGATTTTCTCACTGACCTGACTTCCGATATCCCTTCCCCATCAGATCCTGTCCCCAACATCATCCCAATGCTCCCTCAGAAGTCCCCTGTCCATGCCAAGCCCCCCACTTCTGAGAACTCTGCACGACCCCTATCCCCATCCCCCTTGCCCTGTCTTCAGCCCCGGCAACTCTCCCCCCACCCGTCCCCCTCCAAGCCTGACAAGAAGACCTAAGCCCCACGGGCAGGACCCAGCGCCCATCCCCAGCCCAGCATGACTGGCTCAGGCCTCCTCGGCATCAGGCCCCACGAGCAGCAGCGGCTGAGCGTTCTTGCCCTTATCGTGCCAGCACACGTCGAAAAAGGGGTACACAGGACCAGGCAGGCGCTCATGAAAGGCAAAGAGCAGCACGAGCGCGTCAGGGTCGCTGGCGTCGTAGAAAGAGAGCACTCCGTCGCCGAAGCTTAGATAGAGGCCGATGCGTGACGGCCGCCTTTCCGGGGTGCGGAGTGCGCGCGGTTCCTTGGCCTCGACGTGCGCCTCCAGGGTCTTACCGTCGCGCAGGCCGAGCAGCCAGAGCCCCTGTGAGGGCACCGCGTGCAGCCGGCCGCGGCGGGGGGCCTCGGCCGCGATCACTCCAAGCGCCCAACGCGGCTTGTCGCCCACCTCCACCTCCCAGTAGTGCTCGCCTTGGGAGAGCAGCTGGTGCGCCACCACCGCCACTGCCTTGTCAAACTGGCGCGGGTCCTCTCCGGCCGGCGGCGCCTTCTGCTCCGAGCACTCCACGCGGCGGCCAGAGGCAGAAAGGACCAGGCTCGGGTGCGCTGAGCTCGGGTCCAAAGTCAGCTCCTCCAGCGCTGCCAGAGAGACAAGCGTCAGGCCCCTGTGTCTGTGTCTCCTTCAGCCTTCTCCAACCCAATTTCGGGGGGGTCAGTTTTCTTTTTTTTCTCTAATCCTCACAAAATCTCTGGGAAGTGAGCTCCACATGCAGGCCAATCTGAGCTTCACTTTGCTCAACTGGAAAATGTGGCCCTGGAGTGCCTGCCCCCAGGGCTGCCAGGACCAAAGTGATATAAAGCCTGTTACTCAACATCTGATGCCCAGAAAGGGCCCACGGTCAGAAAGCTTAGTTTTCAGTCAGTCTTGACCCAGTTCCTGGGCCTTAGAATAAAATGGGGGTCTCTCCATCCCCACCTCCCTTGAGGCTGTAAGGGCCATCCCAGCCATATGTGTCTGTCCTGGAGCTCTGTAACTATAGCACCTCAGTGAGTTCTAGTTCTTGGGAGAGGAGGCTGAGCCCTTGGGCCTCCCTAGCACAGGGCACCCACTTCAGTGTCTGACCCAGGCCAGTTGAGGACTGAGCTCTGCAGATCCCCTGCCCCCAATTAGCGAGAATTATCATCTCCTCTGTCCAGAGAGAGCCAGAGACTGGCCAAGGATCACACAAGGAGGCAGTGGCTCAAACCTAGTCCCTATCCTCTCATGTTGCCAGAAGCAACACTCTCGGGAGTTGGTCACCCACTCTAAACCCCATGCCTTCAAAGGCTCTCCTCCTAACATAGGTTAGGGAGCTGGGGATGGACCCCCCAAAAGTAAAGGGGTAATGGAATGACTCTCACAGTTGGAATTGAGAAGCTTCCCTATGTGTGGTTACACACACAAACCTAGAGTCAGCCTTCCTAGTACCTGGCATCAGAGCCCGGAACATCTTCCTCCACACCTGGAATTTGAAGTCATCTGAGATAACAGGTAGTTGGATATCCAGACGGGCAGGTGGTGGTGACTCTGCCAGGATCTTCTGCAGCCTAGGAGTGGGGAATGGAGGGGGTTATATCTGTGAGGGGGAAGGCAAAAGGAAGTACCCTGAGGACAGGAGGTCAGGTGTTGGGGGGAAGGATTCCAGGATCTCCCCACATCACACCCCTACTTAAAACTCTTCTTTAGAGTTTCAATTTGGGAAAATGAAAAAGTTCTGGAGATGGGTGGTGCCTGTGGCTCAGTGATTAGGGCGCTGGCCCCATATACCAAGGGTGGCAGGTTCGAACCCAGCCCCCGCCAAACTGCAACAAAAAATAGCCGGGCGTTGTGGCAGATGCCTGTAGTCCCAGGCAAGAGAATCACCTAAACCCAAGAGCTGGAGGTTGCTGTGAGCTGTGATGCCATGACACTCTACCGAGGGCAACAAAATGAGATTCTGTCTCTAAAAAAAAAGAAAAAAAAGAAAAGAAAAAGTCCTGGAGATGATGACAGTGTGATGGTCACACATGAATGTACTTAATGCCACTGTACTTAAAACATACAATTAAAAATGCTTTAAAGTGTCAACTTTGTGTTCTCTTATTTTGCCACAAGGTTTAAAAAAAAAAAAAATCCTCTGTTGGGATAAGCGTCAAGCTCCCAAGCCCCCCAGTTTGCCCCCACCTCCCATACCAGCAACCTTCTCTCCCACTTGCCAGCCTTCCCTGTTTTTTCTGCCTACAATGCTCTTCTCCCAACTCTTTACCTAGCCAACTTCTATTCATTCCTCCAGGGCCCAGTTCAAATGTCTACTCATGTGGGAAGCCTTCCCTGGCCAACCTTTTCCCTCCACAGCTACACCAAGCATACAATGAAGCCTGGGTCCCTGCCCCTGTCTATATCACAGCACCAATCTAGGAGGTTCCTGGGGGTAAGGACTAGGTCCAGATCATTTCTGTGCACAAAAATGTGCTCAAGCAGAGAAATGGCTATGGACTGAATTGAGGATATATAGGCACATTGTGAGTAGAGGGGAAATCAGCTGGTGTCCCTAGAAGATCAGGGCAAGTTGAGCAGAGGAGCAGGGCCAGGTTGATCTCACCTGCTGGTCACCAGGCAATATTTCTAGAGAAAGAAAAAAAGAGAATAGAGATGAGGCAGGTGGGGGGGAGGGGCACTTGGGACTTCTGAAGATGGAGTAGACAACCAGAAATCCGAGTATGGGATCAGGAAAAATTAAAAAATCCCAAGGAATCCTAGAACTCAAGGCCACCCATACCCCTTTACCTTTATGTGGATTAAAAAAAAGGGTACCCTTTCCCCATGAAATTTAAAAAACTGTCCTAATAAATATACACACCTACAATGTCTATGATAGGAATGATGCCCACCTAATACTGCATCTTTTTGCAGTGCCCAACCTAAACAACGATATAGCAGTCCTGAGACCCACCCCTCCTGGATGTGTGACCCCAGCTCCTCCCAGCCCACTCTAGGCATTAGGTTCATTGTCTGACAATGGGTTGGGGTCTCTGGGACTTGAGCTGTGGGTGAGGGGTGGGAGGGTAGTTCATCTGGTGCTCACCATGAGGAATTCAGTTTGTGACTTGTCAGCTACCTCCTCCAACACCTTTTCCATCTGCCGCAGCTGCTCCAGATAAGAGTTCAGGCCCCCCAACTCCCGCTGCAAGGCAACCCCTGCCTCATTCCGCACGCGTTCTGCCTCGCGATCCAAAGAGCCCTCCAGTGCAGCCAGAAACACCCGCATCTTGCCCAGCTGTTCCCCTATAGCCCCCCGGAACTGACGTACTGTCTCCTGTGGGAAGCAGGAGAAAGGTGACAAACAGGCAAAAGCACTTGGCTAGGGAGCCCCTGCCAGCACCCCCAGCCACCAGACTGCACCACACTGAGCCCCTCACCTCCACCTCCACAAGCTGATGCTCCAGCACCGCCACGCTCTTCTCCTTGCGCATGCACACCTCCTGCAGCTGCAGCTTCTGCTGAGGCAGTTGTGTCTGGGGGGCAGAGCATGGAGAAGGGGTGAAGATGCCACCCCCCAACCAACACCTCCCACCCTAAAGCTACCCTCTGTAGCTTGGCCTCAATGCCAGCTCCTCTTCTGGCCATCTTACATCCTCAAACCCACCTGCATGCCTCCAGGCCCTGGCCAGTACTGCTCCTGAGCCTCTGTGCCTTCCCTGCCATTGTCCCTTTTGTTTACTTCTCCTGGCTATCCCCTCAGCAGTCAGGCCCCAGCATAGGTCTTTTTGAAGATAACAAACACAAACATGAGGGCAGCGCCTGTGGCTCAAAGGAGTAGGGCGCCAGCCCCATATGCCGGAGGTGGTGGGTTCAAACCCAGCCCTGGCCAAAAACTAAAAAAAAAAAAAAACACACACACACACACAAATGTGGCTTGCTCTCCCCCACCAAACAGGCAGATACAGAACTTGAAACACAGCAGGTTTCAAGGGGTGAGTGGAGGATGTGTGAAAGAAGAAATGCAACCTCCTTCTATTTCTGAACTTCACCCCTTAAAAGCAGAACACTAGTCACAGTGACCCTGACCCCTGCACACTCACGGGCTCTGGGGGCAGACAGTTTAATAAAGATGTCCCCTGCATCCACCAACCAAACACATTTGTAACCAGATCCCACCCAAGACCTGTCAATGTGTTATTCCTGAAATGTAAGTACAGGGGAGTTCCTAATAGCTTCTGCCAAAGCCACTTCTTTGCTGGGAGTTGCATGGCCCTGGAATCAGTTCCATTCCTGCCTCCATGGCTTCCAACGTCAGTTTCTTCCTCTCTGCAGAATGGCAACAGCGAACTCAACCTCAACAAATTAGCACCCCCCATTCTTCCAGGGAAAACTAAGGGATACTCCAGGTGGTGTTTGCAGAGGAGTCCCACAACCAGCAGGACCCACAGGGTTAGACCATGAGCTCCTCTGGTCCATGCCAGACCAATCTCCTCCCTAGGTCTTCGATCCTCCCAGGCGCCGCCCCGCCTGCAGCCGGAGAGGGCCGGACTGGTGACTCACAGCGTGGAGCTCTCAGAGTTTTGGGGGTGCCAGGGCTGAGCCATGGGAAGAAAGCGTGACGCCATCCTGGAAGCACTGGAAAATCTGACAGCAGATGAGCTCAAGAAGTTCAAACTGAAGCTGGGGTCGGTGCAGCTGCGCGAGGGCTTTAAGAACATACCGCGGGGGATGCTTTGGCCGCTCGACGCCATAGACCTCACCGACAAGCTGGTCGCCTTCTACTGCGAGGACTACGGCGCCGAGCTTACGGCAGAAGTGCTGCACTACATGGGCATGCAGGAGGTGGCGGGTCACCTTCAAAAGGCCGAGTGAGTCCCCAGCTACAGCAGATCCCATTCAGCCACTCTGAGTCTGGTACATGGATGCGGACCCGATCCGTCTCCCTCTCCAAGGACCCAGGTTCCTCTCCAGAGCCTTCCTGTCCTCCTCCTTTAAGCTCTTTTCTGAGGTGCTCCCTTCAGGCCTCTGACCCCACCCCCGGCCTCCTGCAAGCCTCCTGGGACGCCTGCCTCCCTGTTCCATTTCACAGGTTCTGTTCTCTCTTCGCAGATAAAATGGGCGATATTGGAAATCCTGATGTCATCAGCAGAGGTGAGCCTGGGCGGGGAGGGCTCCTGGGAAGAGGCGGTTCCTGCCCTGGGCGAGGAGATCACTGGGCTGGACTAAGCAAGACAGGAATGGTGGGTACTGTGAGGCTGGGTCTCTGGAGAAATCTGAGCCTCGAAAGCCAACTAGAAGACGGTGGTCTCCCCCCTCTAGGAGTCTGGGGGCCAAGGAGAGGAGCAGCGCAACGCCAATAAAGCCCGCCCTGAACGCACCCCTCGCAGAAGACAACTGCAGCTTCTTCACCGCAGGAACTACATACTCTTCCACGCCTCCAGACCCCGCTTCCTCCCACCCCTACACCTGGCGTTTATTTACCTACAGCCCAATAAATACTTCATGAGATCCTACTGGGGCTATGTGGACAAATATCTAGCTGTAGGTACGTGCGTGTTATTTGCCACACTTATGACATGTACTAGCCAGTATGTGCCAGCGTCTCCATTCGCCTACGTCAGAGTGTCTTTGCTATCGCGATTGCAAACCTTGGAGCGCGCACGATCTAGGCGTTTGGGACATCAGTTCTAACCAAAAAAACAGCCCGGACTCGGGTTTCGGTGGCACCTGGGCCTGAACAGAGAGAGGCATGCCTCTGCGTGCCTAGCCTTTCGCGCCTCCCTTTCCATCACGCCCCAGCTGGCGAACATCAGGCCTGCCCAAGTCCGGCAGCTTCGGTGGCACCTGGACCTAACCTGAGCAGCTGTGTACAACCCGACTGCCCTGCGCCTGCCGGTGGCCATGCCCAGGACGACAGGCCTCTAGTCTAACGCGGGCCTATGCAGCGCAGACGTGCCAGCTTAACTTGACCACCCAAACACTGGGGCGCGAGTGGGCCACAGGCTCCGCCCCCGGATCGTCCGACTCCTCCCTATGGCTCCACCCCCACATTTCTAGACGCAGTACACTGGCTGAGGACCGGAAGTGTAGGTATGCGTAGCGCTACCCCAGCCAAGACACTGCCAGGCGGGTTGGTTCTTCAAGGCTTCCCCCTTTGCCAGGCTCCGCCTTCAACTCCTCAGAACCTCCCTCCCTAGCCGCCTTGTCTTGCCCTGGTCTCCTGCAACGCCTGGTGCTGGTGAGGCTCTAAAGTTCAAAGTTAGTGCATTGACCTCGCGATTGCCCAGGCCCCGCCCCATCCAACATTTCCATCAGACCCCGACCCACGCCGGGTCTGGCACCTTAAGGCGCGCGTGGGCCTCGGCGGCCGGCAGCAGTCGGTGGCCACGGTGCGAACCAAGCGAGGCACACACACCGCACACTAGCACACGGTCCTGCTCACAGTAGATGCTCAACGGGTCTAGGTGCTCCTCGCAGTGGCCCTGCGGCACTTGCGCCAGCCCCTCCACCAGACGCGCCAGCTGTAGGTTGGTGCTGAGTGCCTGCGGCCGCGTGGGTGCCTGACAGCAGGGACAGGACACAGTGCCATCCTCTGCTGGCCCCCCTGCCACGCGGCCAAGGCAGGCACGGCAGAAACTGTGGCCACACTCAGCCGTCACAGGCGCATTGAACAGCTGCAGACACAAGGGGCAGGACAATTCCTGGTGCAGGAGGCCGGGTGCAGCCGACATGGCGGGCCTGGATGGAGGAGGAGTCAGTCAGGGAGGCCCCGTGGTGCCACCCTAGCCCTGACCTCTAAAGCCCTCACATCTCATAGTGAATCGGACTCTGCTTTTGGCCAAGGCAGAAGGGAAATTCAGACTCAGGCCCAAAGGCAGTCTCAACTGCAATTCTTAGCCCCAGCCCCCCAAATATGCCCTACCTGACCCTTGTCATCTTCAGTCCCTAAACACAAGCTTGAATTCTAAAAGCAGTCTCACTAGCTGTGCTTCCCCGTTTTAGCCCCAGGCTTCACCCTCTGACCCAGGTCTTGGCCTCAGCCCCAGCCCCAAATTTCCTAGAGCCCCCCATCCCCACCCCTCCTCTCACCCACCTCTCCAGGATCCCCAACCCAACCTCTCCCAAAGCTCCAGGCCCATAGGACTCACAAGTCTGATTGGAGATCTTAGGCCAAAAGAGACTTCCAGGAGGACCAGTCTGGGATGTAGAGGAGTCAGAGCTGTGTCCAAAGACACACAACAGGCAAGCAGCAAGCTCAGAGAAAAGACAGGGGACTCAGGGGCAGCTGGCAGTGGACAACACATGTGATGGGCACACAGTGAGCAGTGGACAGAGACTCCCAGGCTGAGCCATGCCTCAGGGCTATATTTAGCTGCCCTGCCTGTCCCCTCCAATCACTTCTGGAAACTGTTCTAAAAGTGAGAACTGAGTAGTCAGCAGGCAGGCATCACATGTCAGGGCCACCTGTCCTGGCCCTTCTACTGTCCTCACCCCTACCCAGCCTGGAGCAAGAGCTCAAAGCCAGCAGGGAGACAGGGCCTCCAGGGCCTCTCACAGCACAGAAAAGACAAAAATTGGGAAAGGGACGATCTTACCTTTCTCCTCCACCTCCACACTCTCAGACTTCCTCTTTGTCTGTGGTCTTCCTAACTTGTCACCCACTCAGTCCCCAAGCTTATCAAAGTCACAGTGGCAGTATTATCCCAACCCTCAGGAGGGCAGGATCTCACCCCATCCTGAAAAGTTTTCTCCAAATCTTCAAAGAAGGTCCAGATCTTCCAGATCTTCATGTTGGTCTTTCCAGTGCCCAGAACAAGCCCTGGGGCAAAATAGGCCTCCCCAAATGCTTGGAGAATGAATGATTGAGAATTGAATAAAAGAATGAATTGAATGCAGAGCCAGCAGCTCAGAAAAATTCTGCTCTGGGAGGCTCAGGCCTTCTTGTATGCTTATCTTCCATATCTCAATTGAAATTTAATTTAGAATAAAACCCAAAGTCCTGGGCAAGGCCTGTGGCTTAGTGGGTAGGGCACTAGCCTCATATACCAAGGGTGGCAGGTTCAAACCCAGCCCCAGCCAAACTGCAACAAAAAAATAACCGGGCGTTGTGGCAGGCACCTGTGGTCCCAGCTACTCGGGAGTTGAGGCAAGAGAATCACCTAAGCCCAGGAGTTGGAGGTTGCTGTGAGCTGTGTGACGCCAAAGTACTCTACCGAGGGCGATAAAGTGAGACTGTCTCTGAAGAAAAAAAAAAAACCAAAGTCTTCTCTGTAGCCTTCAAGCCACTACCCAATTTGAGCCCGTTCATCACCCTGACCTACCTCTCACCCCATCCCCTTGCTCACTGTAGCCTCAGGGACTTTGCACTTGCCATCCCCTCTACCTGAAACACTCTTTCAAAGCCTGATATATCGTCTGACTCCCTTCCTTCCCTCAAATCTTTACTCAATGTCACCTTTTCAGTGAGGCCTCTCATAACTCTTATTTTGTTTATTTTATTTATTTATGTTTGTTTGTTTGTTTTGTTTTTTTTTTTGAGACAGAGCCTCAAGCTGTCACTCTGGGTAGAGTGCCATGGCCTCACAGCTCACAGCAACCTCCAACTCCTAGGCTTAAGTGATTCTCTTGCCTCAGCCTCCCAAATAGCTGGGACTACAGGCGCCCACCACAAGACCCAGCTATTTTTTGGTTGTAGTTGTCATTGTTGTTTGGCAGGCCTGGACTGGATTTGAACCTGCCAGCTTTGGTATATGTGGCTGGCTCCTTAGCTGGTTGAGCTACAGGTGCCGAGCCAACTCTTTAATGTCAAATCTCAGATCTCCCCAATATCTCCCTTCCTGGTTTTATTTTTCTTCGTAACATTTATCACCATCTGACATGCAATACATTTTACTTGATTTATTGTCCAGTTTTGAATAGTGGGTAGCACACAGTGTGTGAGCTCAGTAAATACTGGATGAACAAATAAACACACAGACTCAGCCCCTTCCATCTGGCTTCAGTCTTTCTCTTCCCCCAGTCCTTACCTGGTTTTGCTCATTCCCCTCTCAACCTCTGTCTCTCTCAGTTTGAGTTTCTGTTTCAGTCTCTTAATCTCTCCCTTTAGAGATTCTCTCTTTGCCTCTCTCTTAGATTTTTAATATCCATTTTTATTAATTTTATCCCAAATGTACACATGAGATGTTCTGGATCAGAGTCATATTTCTTATTAAATGACTCAACGTAAATAGTATATGCTTTGGACTGCCTTTGTCCAAGGTTGATGTGATGAAAGTCAGGTTAATTGTCCTGTGTGAGTATGCAGGCCCTCCATAGGTGGACAACAGGAAAATTTATTTTCCCTGTTAATAAAGGAGAAGGAAGCAGCTGGCCTCATGCCCTCCTCAAAGCTCTCTTCCTTGCTCCAACACTTTGGTAGGCAAATAAAACTTCTCTAGGAGCCAGAGAGCCTCTGGAATGTCTCAGCTTTTATGGTAATTCTAGGACTTGGACTGATGAAACAAGCTGTTTAGGAAAACAGCTACTCCAGGCTTCCTGACATCTTGGGGGCTTAATCTAGGGCCCTTGTTCAGGCTGTAACTATTCTGGTCCCCTCATGAAAAGAAATATTTCATTATTGTTTTAGATCAGAAAAATTACCTATACAGATGACTACAGATTTAATTTTTTTTTTTTGGAGAGAGAGCCTCAAACTGTCACCCTGAGTGGCATCACAGCTCACACCAACATCTAACTCCTAGGCTCAAGCGACTACAGACGCCCACCACAACGCCCAGCTATTTTTTGTTGTTGTTGTTTGTTGTTGTTGTCGTCGCAGCAGCCGTCATTGTTGTCTGATGGGCCCAGGCTGGATTCGAGCCCACCAGCTCAGGTGTATGTGGCTGGTGCCTTAGCCACTTGAGCCACAGGCACTGAACCTATAGATTTAATTCTTATGGTAGGTGAAAAATGTCAGAAAGCTAGTGCTCTTTACCAGGACACAGTGAAGTCCAGGAAAGTTTTATTTTTTCCCCACACTCTTTACTCTTTATCCTCAAGTCTCTTTTTTTTTTTTTTTTTTTTGGAGACAGAGTCTCAAGCCCTGGATAGAGTGCCGTAGCGTCATAGCTCACAGCCACCTAAAACTCCTGGGCCCAAGCAATTCTCTTGCCACAGCCTCCCAAGTAGCTGGGAATACAGACACCCACCACAATGCCCAGCTTTTTTTTTTTTTTTTTTAGCCCGGGCTAGATTCGAACCTGCCAGTTCCAGTGTATGTGGCTGGCGCCCTAGACACATGAGCTACAAGCGCTGAGCCTCTTCTCTCATTTTTTTTTTGAATTTTATTTTTTTTATTATAGATAAAAATATGCACCATAGATGTGGCCCGACCCATTACCCTCCCTCCACCCAAACCTCCCCCCTCCCTTACCCTTCCTTGGTCCTTTCCTCATAGTCTTGTGGTATAGTTGGGTTATAGCCTTCAT
>CAUYPK010071742.1:0-37494 GCA_963574355.1 Loris lydekkerianus | reverse complement strand
ACCTGTGCCTCTTTAGAGGACAGTTTAAGCTGTTCATATTAATGGAGAATATTGATAAGTCTGGTAAAATTTTGTGTATTGAGTTTTTCAAAAGTCCAGTGGACATTTTTAATCCTTTCGCCACTGTGGAAGTTAAAGTTTGGTCAAAAATTTCTGAGTGAGTTTACTTTTGTGTTAGAGTTTTGGGCTGGTCATTATGGAGGATAGGTCTAAGAATATCCTGAAGAGCTGGTTTGGTTATGGCAAATTTCTTCAACATATGAATGTCATAAAAGTTATGATGGAGAATGTTATAATTTCTCCATCATAATTGAAACTCAGTTTAGCTAGATACAGAATCCAGGGTTGAAAGTTATTCTGCTTTAGGAGATTAAAAGTTGATGATCACCCTCTTCTGGCTTGAAAAGTTTCAGCAGAGAGATCTGCAGTCATTCTAATATTCTTCCCTTTGTAGGTAATGGATGTCTTATGTCTGGCTGCTTTCAAAATTTTCTCCTTCATATTAACTTTAGTGAAGTTAATTATGATGTGCCTGGGGGATGTCTGATTTGGATTGAGTCATGCTGGGGTTCTGAAACTGGCTGCTATCTGAATTTCAGAATCTCTTGGCATGTCTGGAAAATTCTCTTCCCTAATTTCTTGGAGAAGGGCCTCTATGCCTTGCGAGGCCACTTCATCACTTTCAGGGATTCCAATGAGGCAGATATTAGCCTTCTTCGAATTATCCCAGAGCTCTCTGAGAGAATGATCCATTTTTGCTTTTCATTTCTCTTCCTCTTAAGAGTTTGGGAGCATTCAAAAGCTTTGTCTTCAATGTCAAAAATCCTTTCTTCTTCTTGCTCCACTCAGTTACTGAGGGATTCTACTGTATTTTACAGATCTTTGAGAGCTGAAAATTCTTGCTTCAGTATGTCAAAATCTTGGTGGTTTTGTCTTTAAATTTGTTAAATTCTTGAGACAACTTTTGAATTTCTCCTCGAATTTCTAATTCCGACTTTTGAATTGCTCCTCAAATTTCTAATTCCAAATTTTCCTCCATTCTATTAATCTTGTTTGCAATCCAAATTCTGAATTTGATTTCTGACATCTCAGCCATCTGTTTATGAATGGGATCTTCAGTTACATCTGCCATATCTTTCCTTGGTGGGATTGATCTATTCTGGTTATTCATGTTACCAGAGTTTTTCCACTGATTCTGCCCCATGATTATTTTACACTGTTTTATTTTTCCCCGGGAGCTGTGTCAAGGAGCTGTACAGCGCTATGGCCTGAGAAACTGGGCACCTGTTTGGTGTGGTGGGGCTAAGTGATTCTGTCTTGTTTTCAGCTGGTCTCTGTCCGACCCCAGTGAAACAGTTACTCTGGGTTGAAGTCTCAGCTGTGGAGAAATACCAGCAATTAAGTCACACACACACCCCCACAGGCAACAATTGGAAAGGGAAAATCAAATATTCCTACAACCACACACCCAGGGCACCACTTCAATAGTCCTCAGGTGATTGGCTCAGTTCAAAATTCCAAATTAATTATCTCAGTCAGCACCTGTCTCAGGTGGGAGAGTTTAAAAGATCTCTGGCAACTGGATTGCAGGGGTCTGGTGACAACTCAGATATGACTTGCTCTGGTGCTCCATGAAGTCAGGAGAACCCACCCAGCAAATAGATTAGTCTGGGAAGGTTGATGCCTCCTTCCCCACCGTGCACCTCTGTCACACCCAGTCACTGATAGCCACACCGGATTATGAGCCAGTTGCTTCTTGTGAACAGATACTCCAGGGGTTTGCACCTGCCTGAATCAAGGATATCTATATCTGCTCAGCCAGACCACTGTGCTCTGCCACTATCCAGCAGGGGGAGGTGAGGCCTGACAACCTCAGGCACTTGATGAAGGCTGGGGGATGTTCACTCAGTTCCAGCCCTGCCCCTGATTGATGTTACTGACAGAACAGATCAGAACAACTTTGCGGGAATTTGTTTCTGTCCCTGCTAAATTCCCCTGCAGAAGTGAAGCTGTTTTGAGTTCCTAGAGCCTGTGCCTCAGGCCCTGTCTTTGCTCCTGCAGGTTTATATTCAGTTAGCTGTCAGTTCTAGCCTCCTGCCTTCCTTTGTCTGTAGGCTGATGATCCCCTGAGGACCGGGTGTGTCTTAGGTGCAGTAAATTGATCCTCTGGGTCAGCCTTGCCCTGGGAATTTCCTGGCTCTGTGCATGTGTTTTCTAGTCCCCGTGCTCCACCCAGGCCAGTACCACCTCAGGCAAACCCTTTGCTCATGGGGCCTGTGTTTCCATCCCAGATCTGTTCTGTGGTGGTTGCCACCTGAGAAGATGCCCAGTCTCCTCTGGTTGCCCAGTGAGACAGAGGGTGTGCCTTCGGAATATCCGGGAGTGAGCCCTATTATTGCCAAAAACAGCTGCTGCTCTGCGCCTTGGGGCACCACCAGTCTGGTGTGGTTCCCTCTCAGCCGGCTGTCCTCTCCTCACTCCCATGCCACAGAATCAGTACTGACTAGCTGCAGTCTAGGCCCTGTCCATACCCCTCGAGAAATCACCCAAGAATCTGGACTCTTGGGGGACAGGCCTCCAGACCTCAGAATGAGAGTGGAGGGGAGTGCTGGGAGCTCAGAATTGCAGGTAGAGAATATATACAGTTTTATATAGTTTTGTGCCTGGCAGGAGAATGCTGTGGCACCCTAGTAGGGAAGGTAGGTCCAGTTTTTGGAGGGTCTCTCCCGTGGAGTGTAGTGGGAGGACCTTTGAACTCTGCTCATTTGTTTGTTGGGCACACTGAGTCATTCTCATGTGGGAGGGGACTCCCATCCGCTTGGCGATGGATTTCGTACCTTTTGTTTGTATCCTTGGGGTCGCAGCTTGCCTCAGTGGGATTGATGAATGTTCTTCAACCTTCTCTGTTGTTGCAGCTCTAATCCACCAGGTTACTTGCTAAATTTCTGTCCTTTAACTCTCCTGCTGGACAGGAGCCTCTGTGGAAAGCTGGCTTCAATCAGCCATCTTTGAAAAAGTTCTTACAAGTTTTCTTGTGTTCAAGAAATTAACATTTCACTATGGTAAACACACAAATGATAAGAAAGCAAAACAGGCTTATTGCTGATATGGAGAAAGTTTTAGTGGTCTGGATAGATAAACACTCTCTAAAGTCAACATTCTTTTAACCAAAAAGCAAGGCTCTAACTCTCTTCAATTCCATGAAGGTTGAAAGAGGTAAGGAAGCAGCAGAAGGAAAGTTTGAAACTAGCAGAAGTTGGTTCATGAGGTTTAAGGAAAGAAGCTATCCTCATATCATAAAAATGCAAGGTGAAGCAAGTATTGATATAGAAGCTATAACAAGTTATTCATATGATTTAGCTAAGATACTTGATGAAGGGGGCTACACTAAACAAAAGATTTTCAATATAGATGAAACAGCCTTAAATTGGAAGAAGATGCCATCTAGGACTTTCATAGCTGGAGAGAGGTCAATGCCTAGCTTCAAAGCTTCAAAAGACAGGCTTTCTTTTTAGGGTCTAATGCAGCCAATGACCTTAAGTAGAAGCCAATGCTCATTTACAATTCTGAAAATTCTAGGTTCCTTTAGAGTTGTGCTAAATAACTCTGCCTGTGCTCTATAAATGCAATAACAAAGCCTGGATGACAACACATCTGTTTGTTGGATGACAAACCATGTTTACAGCATGGTTTACTAAATATTTTAAGGCAAATATTGAGACTTACTGTTCAGAAAAAGATTCCTTTCAAAATATTACTGCCCATTGACAATGTACCTGGTCACCCAAAAGCTCCAATGAAGATGTAACAAGAAGATGAATATTTTTTTCATGGCTTCTGACACAACATTCATTCTGCAGCCCATGGACCAAGGTATAATTTCATATTTCAGCTCTTACTATTTAAGAAATGCAGGTATACCTGTATATGAGAAATGTCACTCCTCTTGGCCAATTGTTTCAGGAAACAATTTTTTATAAAAAACTGTCATTTATGTTACTGTATATACATTGACACATACACATATTTATTACTTTATTTTATTTTATTTTATTTTCAGTTTTTGGCTGGGGCTGGGCTTGAACCCACCACCTCTGGCATATGGGGCCAGCACCCTGCTCCTTTGAGCCACAGGCACTGCATGACACATGCACATATTTACATGAAAAGAACCAGAGGAGCTGGAAGTCAGCTGGACTTTGAACTGGAGTCAAACTGTCTTCATCTGAAAAATCAGTTCAGTGGGAAAGTGCCACCTAGAGAGTCTAAAATCCCTGCCACAAACAGACTGAGAGGAAAAAGAGGAGTATCTGTGAGTTCTTATTACTCTGTATTTCTAAAAAATTTATAGTCAGATTCAAGGGATGTTAGGTTTTGTTTTTTTTTTGTTTTGTTTTGTTTCTTTTTTTTTTAATGTGTCCTCAACTCATGCTTAGTCTGCTTAGGATCTTCCTTGTTATCAGACGGAAAATGTAAGAGATGAAGCATTAGCCACTGAGCTGCTAGGCTGCTGACAAGCTAATGCCAAGACTCAGTAACCTTCAAAAATACAAAAATATGCGAACTCACCCAGAAGAAATGGACTTTACAAGACTCTTCTCACTGAAACCTGTATCAAAACAGAATGTAAGAGAACTTAAAAAAAAAAAAACCATTACATGGCCATCATCTTAGCATAGTGAGTTTGATTTCCTGGTTAGAAAAAGAAGATGAGTTGATGCCAGAGAAGGCTGAAATTCTCCAAGTACCTTTCCAGATTTGTAGGTTCTACTTAATACCAAAGGGAATTAAGCAGGATATTTTCAGGTAAGTCATGCAATTGTACAAAACTGGAAAACCTTAGAGAAGAAAAACTCAATAAATGTAGTCAATACAAGATCTAACCTTATTGAACACAAGAAAATTTATTTGAGAAATATGCTGCATATAATTAATGTGTAACATGTTTCAGTAGTACCTCTTAACTTCCTGTGCACATGTGAATACATAATGGAAAGAAACCATGTAAATATAAGGACTGCAGGAAGTTATCACTTATCCCTCTGGATACATATAAAAATTCACATTAAAACAAAACATTCATACTTATGAATGTTAAGTAGTGTTTTCAAGTCTTAAGCATTAGATCTGTCTTTAGTGGGCAAGAGAGAATTCATACTGGGGAGAATCTCTATAAGTGTGATTTTGATATACAATAGAATCTCTATAGTTGACCATCTCCTACACTGACCACCTCCTTAAGTTGACCTAATTTTCATAAACCAGACACATATCACCTGTATGTATCAGAACTGTAAACCTAGCTCCATATATTGACTACCTTCACATGTTGACCAGTGTGTTCCAGTCTCTTGGGTGGTCATCATATTCTACCATATTACAGAAAGTCTTTCAGTATAAGTTCTACTCTCACTGTACTCATGAGAATTCATACTGGGGAGAAACCCTAGGACTGTATGATTGTGGGAAAATATACAGCAACATTCATATTTGATGCATGTGTGAGAACTCATACTGGAGAAAACACTATAATTGTAATGAATATGGACAATCCTTCTAAAGTACTTTTCCCCTTTCTGTGTATAAAAAAATACAAAATAGAATGCAATGACAGTGCAAAGCCTTCATCACGTAGGAAATATGGCAAACTACACTAGAGAAAAGCCGTATGAATGTAATCAGTATGGAAAATCCTTCCAATGTAGTTCTTCACTTAGTGAACATAAGAAGAATACATAATGGAGACAATCTCTATGAATTCAAGGAGTGTTGAAAAGCATTTATGGATTTTTCATCCCCAGGAAACTCATGTAAACATGAGTTTACAATGAACAGAGATTTTATGAATGTAACCAATGAGTAAGGAGCAATTTCTGTATTCTTAGGTAACCAATGAGTAGTCACACCAGAGAGAAACACTCTGAATGTCATCAGTGTGAATTACCCTTTCATTATGGACAAGAGAAACCACACAACAGAAATACCTAAGGAACAGGTGTCCATCTTTTACATTGGAGAAAAATCCTTTAATATAATCAGCAAGGGCAGGTTCATGGGCATGTTACTAGTGCAGTCATGCAGTTATTCCTGCTTGGATTTTAAATGCTGAAGTTGCCATATTAAAATTCTTATTAAATTTGATTTTTTTGTTTTAAATTTGTGTTTTGTTAGTGAGGTCTTATAAACAATCAAGCATGTGTGCTAGAAGGCTAAAAACTCATTTGTGGTCCTCCTGCCACTTTCCCCATTCCTGAGGACAAGTTCTATATAACCATATATACAAGATCTCTGAAATTATTTTTACACCTAAGAATTGTACAAGATAGTTGCCTTTGACACTAATATATGTAAATACACCAAAAAGTGAGACAACCTTCTCTACAAATACTAAAAGGAATAAAGCCATTAATCTATGGATCTGGCTAGAAATCTAGATCATTTACCAACTCTGCAACCACAAGTTAGCTACAAAACTTAACAGATCAAAGAGCCAAGAACTTGAATTGATTCAGAAGTTATACTCTTAAAAACACTGAGTTCTGTCAATATATTATGCCAGATAAATATTTATCTGGCATAAACTGCCCCCAAATGATAGCAAGTCCTGGAAACAATCCTATATATTTCACCAATAGAAGCAGCTTTGTTCCTCAAAAACCAGACTGCTCTTCTAAAATACCAGGTGCGACAGGCCAATTCCTCAAGGAATAATTCCAACTTAAAATCAACCCTAAGATTTTATGATGCTGAAATATTTGGTAAGTTTTTTCTCTTACACTGGATTCCTATTGATTTATCAGCTTCTGCCTTTCTTATATTCCTGAAAAACTGAGGTGCTCATTCTCTGATACTCATTTCTAATTTTCCTTATTGGATGTGTGTGAATCATTTCCCTTTTCCAGAGTCCTACCACGGAGGCAGAGTATGTTAAGACCTGTGGATCTGGCAGCAACTGACTGAAGTAATATAAAGTTAGAAAGGATGAGAAAGAAAGAGACAAGACACACAGAATAGAATTTTCTAAGGTGGGAACTCAGGGGATCAGCGCCCACTTTTCGGGTCCCGGCAGTGGCCCCAAGTGTCAGTTCCACTCAGCTGTTATTGAAGGATATTTGCTCATTAACCCAAAGGGTAAAGCTGAGGAAGGGAACAAAGACTCCAGCAGTTTCTCTGAGTGAGCATATTGGCTCCTATTGTTTCTATAATCATTAACCTTAAGGTGTGAGGAGTCTTGAGAAATCCAGAACCTGAGTCTTGTATGGGGGCAGCCTCCTGTCTGAGTTCTCTCTCTCTCTCTCTCACACACACACACACACACACACACACACACACACACAGATTCCTAGGGAGGTGTTAAACTCCGCTGGTTCACTATTGAGTAAAACACCTCTGGCATCAATCTCCTCTGAAGAATCTGTGGGAGAGAGGAATTTTCTTCTCATCACCACCACAGAGGATCTTTCTCTGCAATAAGAGATATAAGCCCTCCTGTCCATATTTCAGGACCTGAGCTGTTCCCTTGATCTCTGCCCCTGCCAAATACAAATCTCCACAATGGGTATTTATTTTGTCTGTTTACTGGGCAGGAAATGGCCTAGTTAATGTGTCTTTGCAGGCCTTGCCATAGCATCTTCTGTGGCCATTATTTTCTCCAGAGTGTTTACATACTCAGCAGGGATGTTTGTAAGCTGTATCCCAAATAGGTCAGAGTTCTATGAAAAGCAGAAAACTTGCTCAGATAAGAAATTTAGCAGCAGCTGATTTAAAGGTAAACTAGCTGACTATTCTTAGTTCTACCTCACTCAACTTACTTTTTAATTTTTCCCTTTTTCTGGGAGTGTTTTCCCTTGCCAAGAATGGGGCCTTTGGTCCCCATTCTGCCAGCACCCCTTCATCATTCCTATCTCTGCTGCTTTAACTATCAGAATAATAAATGAAAACTATAGTTTATATATATATTTTTAAAATATGGGGGGGGAAATCCTCAAGGGCTTCTATAAAGCTTTAGAAGAGGACAAAATATTTTTAAACATTAGCAAAGAAGTTGAATTGCTGAAGGCCTTAATTATCCAGAAAAGGGTAGAACTTTCTTCATCTCACATTTTCAGATCCTAAAATATTACTTTCCAGAAGACAGGTACTGCACTACAAGTAATTCACTTTGCAAAATGCCTATCTTATTGAGAAGTATTGTTTTGGCACCTTATAAACTTTTAGACACAGTTGCTACTTTCTCTTTATCCACTAGCTGCTCATACATGTTCATTCTTCACATTGCTCCTCAACTAAATGGGTCCTTTCTCCAGGATCCATTCATCTTAAAAATCCCTAAGACACAGTTACCAAGTCTCTTTGACTTGCACCAATAGTAAAGCAGCATTTGTTGTTGGATAAAATTGAGGAAGATACCCCAAATCAAAAAAAAAAATTGAAATATATATATTTCAAAAATATATATTTGATAAAATAATTCTGCTCTATCTATAACCACTGAACTCCAACCATTATTTTTCTTTTTAAATAATATTTATATCCTTTGCCAGGACTCATTACAGATACATTGCAGAGAGTGTAGAAAATAACCAAAGTACTGCAGATGAAAAGATATAAAATGTGAGTATCCTAAAGGAGCAAAGGCCTTAAACATAAAAGCAACTACTCTGGAAAAATTAGGGCATGCTCTTTTTAGAAAGAGAAAACTTAGGGGAGGAAGAGAATTCCCAAATAAGTTAAAATTCCAAGGAGAACTGCTTCTCTAATACTAATAAAATAATACGGGATTTTTAATTCTTAAAAGAATGTAAATTTCCCCCAAAGAAAACGGAGTGTGCAACATATGCCCTGCGTATTCTACCTTAGTCCTGTTCACTTTACCTGCACGGATCACATGATGAGTCTTCTTCTGCCTCTTCTATTCCTAGAGAACCTTCCTCTTCATTAAATCTCCATTCCCAGTTCTTCTGAAAACAAATGGTTTACAAAAATTCTTAATCTTTTCCACCTTTAGAAGTGAGGCCTCACAACAGGAAGACCTCAGAGTGATGCTGGCAGGAAACCTAGCTGGGAGTAGGAGGGTCCTCGGGAGGCCAGGGAAGTTCCAAAAATTCAAACGATGGTTCACGGGACTCAGGAATCTCTTTTTCAGAGGAGGAGGAGGAGAAATGAACATCACTTTCACTTGTCCTAGGCCAGCAGAAAAAAGTCAGTGAATGGGCCCTGCCGCCTGGGAAACCACAAGCCTAAGGGCAGCGAAGCTCCAAAATTAGCCTTCAGTGCTTTCAAAGAACAAGAGAAAAAAAGGAGAGTCCCAGGAGTCTAGACGCAGTGGGAGAGCGCTACTGAGAGCAGCTGCTCTCCTGCCCACCCTCCCCACCTCTTCCCACCTCTGCTCTTTCACCAAGGCTGGAGGGTGGCGGTGCCTCAGAGCTGGGGGTCAGTTGAAAAGGGTGACAGCCAGTTTCTTCCAAAGTGCTGCAAAAGGTATTGATTCATCCTTTTCTTTGGCTGAGTAATACCCAAGAGTAGAAAAGCAGACACCACATGTACTCCCTAATAAACTGGAATTAGCAGAAGGGTCCACGAGTGCACAGACAGAAATAAAAGTCGCTGGAAATCAAGCAGTGGGGAGGTGGAGGAGAGACATAAGAATCCACCGGATGGGTACAATGAACAGTATTCTGGGGAGGGGCACATTTACAGCCCTGACTCAAGCTATGCATCAAAAACCTCTATACCCTCTTAATATTTTGAAGTAAAAAAAAAAAATCTGCTTGCAAAGCTTTAAATACTTAGCTTATTACTGACATGAAACTTCATAATTGTTTGGAGTATATTAAAATTTGCCTTTTTATTAAGACTATTTTCTTTTAAACTTTTCTGTCTACAGTTCAATTGTGTCGTGTCTTTACTGAAGGAAGGCAGGAAGGAAGGAGCAGTTTAGTGCCTGTCCCCAAAGAGCTGCTACCCCTGGAGAAAAGCAGAGAGAAAAAAGAAGAAAAATCAAAGGGCAAAATGTGTGTATTAGCATAAGGCTGCAGAACAGAAGGAAGACAGGGAAAAGGGGTTATTTCTTCTATGGGGGGGGAGGGAAAGGAACTGAATTGTACTGGCCATTGGGCCACCTGAGGAGACTCAGGAGTTGAGAGTTGCTAAGCAAAGAGCTAGGCTGGGTAGAGAACAGGAAACAAGGCCTGTAGTTAGAAACATGCTCAGATTTCTGAATAATACAAGCAGTAACACTTCCCACCTTCAAGTGTTTCCTACAATCTTTCCTTCCACAAGCTCTTGGTTTGGTGTGCCTGCAGAGAGGTCTTGAGCACTCAGGTTTTCTCTTTATTCCCTTCTGCCTATCTGCAAGTTTGTAGCCATCTTTGTTATTAACATTAGCTGCCAGTATTACTGCTAGTTTATGTTTTTAAAAGGTGCAAATAATATATGTAACAAAATGCTTATAACTATAATTATTCTCAGGGGAATTTCAGTTTTCACTTTTGTCATGGTAGAACTTAATCCTCACACTTTGGTTGTGCCTTTGAAACATCAGAAAGACTTGTTAAAAAACAGTTTGCTGGGCCAAAATCCAAAAGTTTCTGATTTAGTAGGTTTCAAGTGAGGCCCAAGAATTTGCATTTTTAATGGGTGCAGATGATGTTATTGCTACTGTTCTGGCAAACATATTTTGAGAGCACTGTTCCAGCACATCTAATAATAGGTAAGTAGAAGTTACTGAACTTCAGGCAGTGTTTTAAAGGAATGATTGGTTTTACATGCAATTCTTATCAAAAATACTGTATTAACAGGGATTAATATTTCTATCACATAGGAGAGGAAAACTGGCCAAGGAGGATGATTGAGAGTATGCATTGTTAGAGAAAGTGAGAGTGCAAGTAGTGAGAACAAGATGGAGTCAGTCAGGCTAGGGTGACCCAATATGGTGGGTCAGGTTGGTTTAGGTCTTAGGCCACCTTCATCTAATGTCCTATCCTTGTTTTGTAAATTCAGCTTTAACCTAAAAGTGTATATCTTGCATATTTTAGGGTGATTGATTTAGGAGATTAACTTTTGAATTAGGAATGTTGTTTTGGGTCATGGGTTATACTGATTATTATTTATTATTAGTCATGGGTTATGCTGATTATTGTTGTTTGAGATAAGGGTTAACATGTTTTTGCTTTGAACTTTTATGTATAAAACTGGTTTAGGGGGCGACGCTTGTGGCTCAAAGGAGTAGGGTGCAGGCCCCATCTGCTGGAGGTGGCGGGTTCAAACCCAGCCCCAGCCAAAAACTGCAAAAAAAAAAAAAAAACCCAAAAAACTGGTTTTGGAAGCTCAGTACCTCTGGCTCAAGCGGCTAAGGTGCCAGCCACCCACACCTGAGCTGGCAGGTTCAAATTCAGCCTGGGCCCACCAAACAATGACAGCTGCAACCAAAAAATAGCCGGGTGTTGTGGCGGGCACCTGTAGTCCCAGCTACTTGGGAGGTGGAGGCAGGAGAATTGCTTGAGCCCAGGAGTTGGAGGTTGCTATAAGCGGTGATACCACAGCACTCTATCTAGGGCAACAGCTTCAGGCTCTGTCTCAAAAAAGTACAAAACAAAACAAACAAACAAAAAAAAAAAAACAACTGGTTTTGGAAATGGAAGGGCAGAAGAATCTTAGAGAGGCTGCTGTTGCTATTCTCCAGAATTGCTGGTCTTCTGATAATAAAGCTTATCGGACCTCATCCTCATCTCTGCATTGGCTGACAGTGACAGATGGCCAGACCCTCTTTGTCCAGTAACAAAAGCAACTGGAGCTTACAAAAACGTATTAGGCTAAACCCAAACTTTACATTATTCTTTGATGTAAGTAAGCATCGAACACTATTGAGCTATAATTAAAAAATAGCTTTGCTGATATCCACATGTAAAAGACTGAAGCTGAACCTGCACCTTTCACCGCTCACAAAAATTGATTCAAGATAGATAAAGATTTAAATCTAAGGCATGAAACTATAAAAATCCCCAAAGAAAGTGTGGGAAAAAAACTTGAAGATATCAGCCTGGGGAAAGATTTTATGAAGACTTCTGTGGCAATTTCAACAACAGCAAAAAATGAATAAATGGGACTTAACTAAACTGAAAATCTTCTGTACAGCTAAGGAGACAAAACCAAAGCAAATAGGCAACCTTCAGAATGGGAAAAGATATTTGTATATTATGAATCAAACAAAGACTTGATAACCAGGATCTATAAAGAACTCAAATTAATCAACAACAAAAAGAGCTAACAATCCCATATGTCACTGGGCAAGAGACATGAATAGAACCTTCTCTAAGGAAGACAGACAAATAGCTAACAAACCTATGAAAAAATGCTGATTGTCCCTAATCATCAGAGAAATGCAAATCAAAACCACCCTGAGATATGACCTATCCCAGTAAGATTAGGTCACATCACAAAGTTCCAAAGCTGTAGATGCTGGTGCGGATGTGGAGGGAGGGGAATACTTTTACACTGTTGGTGGGACTGCAAACTAATACAGCCTCTTTGGGAAGAAGTATGGAGAATCCTCAAAGATCTCAAAATAGATCTCCCATTTGACCCTTCAATCTCACTACTAGGCCTCTACTTAGAAGGAAAAAACTCACTTTATCATAAGGACATTTGCACTAGATTGTTTATCACAGCTAAATTTACAATCCTCAAGATGTGGAAACTACCTAAATGCCCGTCAACTCGTTAATGGATTAACAAATTGTGGTATATGCACACCATGGAATACTATTCAGTCATAAGAAAGATGGTGACTTCATATCTTTTGCAATATCCTTCATGAAATTGAAACACATTCTTCTTGGTTAAGTATACAAGAATGGAAAAGCAATTATCCAATGTACTCAACACTAATATTAACCCAGTAGACGATCTGATGCATAGCATCTTTTTCTCTTTCCCACATAAGAGAAAAACTCATTTCAATTCAAGTTGGGGGGAGGAGTAATGAGGTACAGGAGGAAGTTGCGGTGCTCTCACTAACTGGGCACGGGGTGGGGGTGTTTGGCACACCTTTGTATGTGGGACATAACCAGAAGGGGGACTCTACCTAACAAAATCAAATATTTTGACCTGATTCTTTGTAACCTCACATTAATCTGAAATAAACTTACTTTTCAAAAAAAATTATTATTACTACACCTTAAAAAAATAGCTTTACTGAATTAGATATTCCTAGTGTAGCAGGAAAATGAGGCCCAATGGAGAGAAAGAAACAGCTGAACACCTGAGTTTAAAAGAGGCAGGGGTTTATCTCCACCAAGCTCCCTGATCAGCCCTGTCCCTGTCATTTTATTGGACTCTCTAGTAGAAAAAGGAATTACCGTATTGCCCCTCCTTGGAGGATGTCAAAGCATGTGCAGGCAAGTGCAAAACAAAGCATTTACAGACGTGGAAGCAAGCATCAGTTTCAAGGACGCAGAAAGCTACATTTTTTTACAAATTCTTTTTTTTTTTTTTAGAGACAGAGTCTCACTTTGTCACCCTCGGTAGAGTGCTATGGCATCACAGCTCACAGCAACCTCCAGCTCTTGGGCTTAGACGATTCTCTTGCCTCAGCCTCCCGAGTAGCTGGGACTACAGGTGCCCACCACAACACCCGGCTATTTTTTTGTTGCAGTTTGGCCGGGGCCGGGTTGAAACCTGCCACCCCTGTTATATGGGGCTGGTGCCCTACTCACTGAGCCACAGGTGCTGCTGAATTTTTACAAATTCTTAAAAGCTGACTTACCATGGTGAGAACTTTGCAGAAATGTCTTTGGGCTTCTGTGAGAAGCCTTTTCTTCTTTCAGACTTTACTTTTCCTGAGTATCCTCTCTCACTACAGGAATGGTGGCTTTGGGAAAATTATTTTACCTTGCTGAGTCTAGGTAAAATACGATAGCAATTAGACCATCAAGAGCCCTAACCTGTTATTATTTTTCCTCCTTGGGTCCCATGATTTGAAAGGTTTTGCCTTGTTAAGTACTATATTTATTAAGAAACTATTTTCTTTATTTCATTAGCCAAAGACATTTTTGTTTCTGGTTAGCTTAAGATAATTATGATTGCCACTCTGTGTTGACATTTCAGCCAAAACCAAAGAAACAAAATTTTATTTGTCAAGCACAGACTTAGGGTGCTGTGTGATTTTTGTTGGAACATTTTAAATATTGAAAGCTGTGTATGAATTCCTAGAAGTTTGGAGACTATAGGCTTGACAACATAGAAATGATAGTTTTTAAGTTTCTTCTTTCTAACACTCTGTGAATCTCTGAATGCTTGGCTTCCTATTGGCTGTGTGCTTATATAAGGTGGAGAAACTTGTACTACATTAATCATAACTTTTGGACCAGGGCTTGAGTCTGTTGAATAAGACCTTCAATGCCTTTTTTTCTATACATTTTTTCCCCAGAGATGAAAAAGAAATGAGAAATGGAAATGAAGTTCAGGAAAATGAAGTTCAGTTTATATCAACACATTTGTCCCCTTCATTGTTAGTATCTGTTAATTGTATAAGACTCATATGAAGATACTAAGTTTTATGTTTTTTTGTATTTCACTGTGAGTAGATTAAACTTTCTGCCTTTTTAAGATAAACAATACTTTGTCCCCCAGTGAAGATGGTCTGTCATTATTGTCAATAACAGTGGGACCCATTTCATAGGTCAGGTAACATGTAAAATAACTTTTGTGCCGTCCTCTAAATATATGAGGAGTTGAGAAAAGAGACATAGTGTTAAGGAAAGTATTGGCTATGTTGCATATCATACATTTTAAATGACCGTTTGTCCAAATAAGTATGAGGGCCACACTTACCAAGAAAACTCTATTAAACCCTTGTAAAATAGTCATGCACAGGGACCATCTGTTTTCTTTTGACCCCAAGACTTTAAAATCCTAGTAGATGACATACCCAGAAGAAAAAATAATCATTTTACCACAAGAACATTTGCACTAGAATGTTTATTGTAGCTCAATTCCCTGTCCTTGAAACTGCCCTCTCCTTAAACCCTTCCCTGTAAAACTCCAGATAATATCATAGAAACCCTTCCATTCTAAATACAATACACTTTATTATTTAAAGACTGCCTCTTTATTTCCTGAACTTTATTCCCAAACTTAATTCAGTTATTGATTGGTGTTTTAACTGATTGAACAAAAGTATTAAGGGTACAATTCTAACCAAATTCTATTCACATCATTGATTATTAGGCCCATTATACTATCATAAATTTCCTTAAAGTAATGAAATAAGTTACATCAGGCAAAAAAAAAAAAAGACAAATATATGACCTGATAAATAATTCTACCAAGCCTAAATAATCCTGAAAGGATGACAGAGTAAAATTGCTGAATAAAAAAAAATTATCAGTGGGAAACATACAGGTTGTAAAAATCTTATGTACCTTCCTTGGTTTTTTTTGTACAAAAACTAACAGATGTAGATGTTCCTTACCTTAGTTTCAACTAATTCTTGGTCACAAGAACAATGTCTTTATCATTTAAGAAATATTTGGGAATAAAAAAGTGCAAGGATGTGTATAACTGCTACCTCCAAAGTTGTTATGAATGTGGATGAGATAATGTGTGTCAGTGTTAGTCCAATACCTGGGATGTAGTAAACTAATGAAAAAATGTCATAGTTGTTAGTTGTGCAGCCTAAGACAAGTCACTCACAATGTTCTCATCTGTAAAATTGATGTACTAATACCAGCCTGGCAGGGTTGTCATATCATTAGTAATGATATATAATAAGCTGTCAAATACTAGGTGTGTTATCTAATATGTATCTAATAATCAATTAATAGTAATAATACATCTTGTTTACTATTAAAAAAACTAAAATGATTAAGTGGGGTGGCATTTCTATCTGTGTAGCATGAAACTTTGTACCTACAAACACAGTAAAGTCTCTTCCACAACAAAGTGTCATGTGTCACCACAACGAAGTGTCATGGGTCACAAGGCTAGCCAAAAAGTGTGTCCCTGATGAGTCATTTAGTAACTAAAGGAGAAGAAACTGGGAAACATAACCAAGAAGAAAGTCCAAGGGGACCCATATTGTAAAGAGGAGGGAGAGCAGGGCTTACACAGATTTCAAGGTTATGGTATGATAAGAGTCAGGGTCCAAGTAAAACTGCCACATAGACTTTGAAATGGTTTTACAAAGAAGGATAAGAATAAAGACCTCAGTACAGTGGGTACGAGGTGAGGGTATAATACTGGGGTGACATGTAAGATTGATGGCAGAAAGCTTATGAATATACTTAAGAGTTTAGAACCAATTAGAAAATAAGCAAAGCACAGCTGCTGTAATGATTGGCTCCAACCAGTGTTATAACTAGATTGGTGGTACAGCTTTAGAGAGTGAAAAGATGGTGCAAATTTCATTTGGGCTTTACTTTTAACCCTTATAAGAATAATAATAATAAGTACAATAACCAACCATCTTGAGTTCTTAATGTGTTCCAACCTTAATATGTTCGTTTAACCAAAATTTATTGAGGACCTAGTATGAGCTTATAGGTACTGTTCTGTTTGAGATAGGGTAGTTAATAAGTCAGACAAGATTACTGCTCTCACTTGGCATATTTTCTAGTGGATTTCATGAATTATTATATATAATCCTTCCAACAATGTCTCATAAGTATTATTAAACCTATTTTATAGATAGGTTTACCTTAGGAACCTGAGGGACAGAGTAGTTAAGTAACTGTCTAAAAATCACAAGGCTGTGAAGTCAGGAAATAAACCCAGGTGATTTAACTCTAAGGTTACTGTTTTTATCAGTTTATCAGTTGGCCTGCTATAACAAAGTACCATAGATTGGATGGATTATAAAAAACGGATGTGTACTTCTCACAGTTATGGGGGGTGAAAGTCTGAGATGAGGCTATCAGTATGGTGGGGTTGTTATGAAAATGCTCTTACAGGTTGCAGACTGCAATCTCCTTATATACTCTCAGGGTGGAAAAAGAGCTAGTTCTCTAGCCTCTTAATAAGGACACCATCCCATTCATGAGGACTCCATATTCCTGACTTAACTAGCTCCTAAAGGCCCCACCTCCAAATACCATCACATTTGATTAGATTTCAGTACATACGTTTTGAAGGTATACGAACATTCAGGCCATTACATGTACAAAGGCCTCTGGATAATACGAATTTTATTTCAGCACTACATTAGCCTGACTCTCATAAGCTCAATAAAGGATACTAATAAGTATAATTGACTTAATGTTAAAAGTCAGAGATTTTTTAAAGTTTCCACAAATTTCAAGTGCACAAATTTTTAGAACAGTTTTCACAACATCGAGTTCCACAACAACTAACTAATAAAATACCTCAGCACACATTTCAGTCACAACAAATGTCAGCTGTAATTGGAAATCCACATTAAATTTGGATATTCCTCAATAGTTTAAAAAGTAATTATGAGTCTTCTTTTTCTACCTACATTTATTTATGTATGTATTAGCCCATTCCCAGCAAATTTTATTTTGTTCTTTCACAGTAAACAAGTCCAGAGAATTTAGTTTTACTATAGTTTCCACATTAATAGTTTATATGGGTTAAAACTTATACCCACATTCTTTTTGTGGTAATTCAGTCACCACATGAAAGAAACATACTTTGGAGGAAATTACTTGAAAAAAGTCAAATGAGATCTGCAACTGTGGGATATGCTTTTGGTAAAATTCTGAATGGCCAGTGAGGCTTTGGTCTTCATATATTTATATGCGATAGGCCTGTGATTTGATCATACTCATGTTTGTTTCAAATTTCTTTATTATTAAATAATGGCTCATTATCATAGGAAATAATATATTTGGTTTTGAGCATTTTACATTTGAGCTGATAAAAGGAGATACCTCAGAAGAAAATAAAAACCTGAAAATTAAGCTTCAGTGAAAATGAAGTCAATAAAAAAGTTTAAAATATTTTCATTATGAATAGATTATATATCCTATTAATAAATTGTATAGTCCTCCCTGGCCTCATTCCTGCAATCTCACTCAATCTTTGACCCTCTCCAGGAAAGCTCAAAATTGAGATAAAGCTCAGGAGTGGGGTAATTCTTAGGGATTAAATAAGAGGATCTGATGCTCCCAAGATTTGGTAATTAAAAATAACAAAGGCCTTTTAAAGCAGTCTTAACATATCACCAACATCAGCTTGGAATATGGCAGCATTTGTGCATAAGAGTAACCAGACTCCCTATTGCAAACCCTTACATAATTTAAAAACGGGTCATAGAGATTGACTGCTTTTGGAAAGTTTTGTTCCCATGTGGGTTCTTTTCTGTATGGGCACTATTCTTTGATGGTCATTTAGCCAGACCAGCTAGTCTGGATTAGTGCCTGCTGATGTAATGCAGGCTGCTACATTTTAAAGATGCTTTTATTCACTTTCGAAAGAAATGGACGCTTATTAATCACATTGGAAATGTGAGAACTACAAAGAAGAAAAAAATCACCCACGGCTCCATCATCCAAATACAGTATTCACGTTTAGGAGTGTTTTCTAAATCTTATTTTTCCACTCAAGTAGTTTAAAAAAAAGAAAAGCACTTGAAATCATACAGATGTACAATTAATGAATGCTGTTTTCTTTACTAAACATCATAAGTATTTTCCTACACTATTAGAGGCTTAAATATGAACATTTAAGTATTTTTAAACACTAAATAACAGGAAGTTACATAAGATCAAACTATTGCATAGTATTTCAGAGTTTAATTATTCCCTTTTGACAGTTATCCAAGTTTTTTCCATTTTTAATATTGCAAACATACTACAGTGAATACCCTTTTATATTCTTCTTTGTGTATACATTCATATAATTTTCTGGGAGAGATTTCTAGAAACAGAATTTCTGGTTGAAGGGTATATGCATTTAATATTTTGGTAGATATTGATAAATTGCCCTCCAAAAAGTCTGGACTAATTTAAATAAATAGGAACAGTGTTTCATTGTTTTAATTTGCATTTCTCTATTGGTATAGTTGAACACCTTTTCATGAACTTAACTATTCATTTTTACTTCTTCTTTTGTGAACTGTTATTCCTATCTTTTTCTAATTTTATTACTGTATTCTTTATTGACTTCTAGGAGCTCTTTATGTGTTCTATGAGAAAGAAAAATGACAGGTGTCAGGTGTTAGCCTGTAACTAGTACATAGACCAGTTGTTCCCTACTTAATTTCAGAGAACATCAACATCAGGCAAAGTATTCCATGACTGTGATGAAGTAAGACAACCACTCTGTAATCATGTCTGAGCAAAGATAAAAACAAGAACACCGCAAATCACAAAAAAAGAACAAACACCCCCTTCTCCCAGCTAACATGACAGCCTGCTGTTTTACCAATTGCAGCTTTAGCGCTATTGTATTCCTCCCACCTACTAGGTAATAATTAGGATGTTAAAGGCACTAAGTGATTCTATGCTGTAAACAGCTGAGAGATGAAAAGGGGAGAAAGAATAAAATAGGGTGAATTTTGAACAACTGGGAATTGAGACTGGGAGAAATGAATCAGGGAACAGCTGCTATGTTAAGATATCTAACCACAGAATCGCCTTGATTTCTCACACTCTCCCCCAAATCTAACACAAACCCAAATCACAAAACAATCTCCTCTTAACTCCTTCACACTGAAATATCCAGCAGGCTCCCCTTGGTGCACTGTCACTCATGCTGCAACAAGTTAACAGACCCAACTCTTTCTGCCTACAGGAGTGTTTCCTGGTACTCTCTGGACAGTTGGATGTTAATGCTTTGCTCTCATGCTTGATACAGATATTGTCTCCTTGTTTTTCTCTTGTCTCTTAATCTTCTTTATAGTATCTTCTGTTATTTCTAAATTCCAAATTTTATGTTGCCAACTTTGTCAGTCTTCTTTGTAAATTGTTTCCCTAGATCATAAACAATTCCGTATTTTCTTTTAATCTTTTTACTTTAAAAAAAGAAGTTCAGCTCTTTAATCGATCTGAACTTTAATTTTGTGCGCATATGAATATTGAAGTTTTTTCCAAATCCTGGACACACCAGGACTTAATTTACACCCGTGGCTTTCTCTTGGCCGTTTTCCTTGACTTTCTCCTTCCCCTCCTTGACAATCTGGGTTAGGCGTCCTTGTATTTCGTTGCCATATCACATATCACAACAGTCATCATTTCTCAGAATAGCTTGGGAGAAAGGACAGTGTTTTTTAGATATATTATTGTACCTCAGTGTCTTAACATGTTGCCTACACAGTAGTTTAATAAATATTTATCTATTGCCCAACTGTCCTCTTTTACGTCTCCTTGAGAGCGGGGTTTGCATATTTGAAATGGAAAGAACCAGGAGATTCAGTCCCCGGACTGTTGTCATGGCAATGAGGCAGGTTTTTCAGGTCAGCAACGTCACTTACACACTACGATTGGTTAAGAAATGGACCGTTTGTCTCACCCTCTCTCACAATTTTCTCCCCGGCTACTACACTTTAATCTAAAATTACATAAGCTGCACAAATAATTTCCTTGCAGTTTTGCCAAAATCTGTTTCCTAGACTCCGGCCCCTTGGTGGACATAGCAGGGGACTCCAGTCCTCAGGGAGCAGGGGCACCAGACACATGGAACTTGCAGGGCCACAGGGCTACCGCAAGTGGTGTTGGGGAAAGACTGGGTGCCTGGAGTAGGAAAAATTTAAAGTTGCTATTCGGTTGCGCAGCCCTTTCCTGCACCTTAAAGGCTAAGGGTACCTCCCTTTCCCTATACACAGAACGCTCCTCCCCCCCCCCCCCCCCGGGCCTGTGTGAGGCCGGAGCATGCGCACCTCTCTAGATAGCGCGGTCTGCGACCCGAGGCTGAGCGGTGGCTGACGGGAAATGCAGTCTCAAGGACTCGCGCCTCCTGGACGCTCAGAGGCGGCTCCGCCCCCAAAATGATAGGGCAGGTGCTGACCTCTGAGGAAGAAGGTTGTAGTGCTCCTTATTAATGAGACATAGATGAATGGGTGGGCATGTAGACAATCTGGGGGATAATTTGGCAGCCTCCTGATTTCCACTCTCCGGAAGAACTGACCCTATTCTCCTTCGGTCTCTTTCCCTGAAAGGGCAGGAGTTCCAGAATCTGGCTGGGCCTTTTATTTTGCTCACTTAAGCATTTTGGGTATGTGCGGGAGGAGGGTAGGGAGATGTGTTAAGTTTTTGTTTCTTTCATTTTCTTTGTTTGTATCCCTGAACACAGTGCTAACTGGAAAATCCAAACGTGAAGGTGCCAGCACAATGGTGCAAAGGCCAGTAGGTACAGAGTTTGTGGAGTTTAATATGATAAAGGGCTTTGGGAGTAAAGTGATTATCCACTATGAGATAGGGACTTGGGAAGGAGGAATATATGGCATGGGTCAGAGGATTTGTGGGCCTTTCCCGTTGCTTGACTGCCCACAGCACCTTTTGGCCAGCTCCCCTCATTTCACAGAAGAGAAAACAAAGATAAAGAGATCTGCCCAGGGTCCACCACCACATAGCAACAGCACTGAAACTGGTACCAGGGCTCTCCTTCTCTTGGTTTACCTCCAGGCTAGCCAATGAAGTGCGAAGATCATCAGCTCCTCACACCTCTGGGAGTAAATAAGGCTAAGGAAGCAGTGTCAGGAAAAGATGATGCTAGAATCTGACCTTGCTACCTAGACAGATTGAAGTCTCCTGCTCCTCGGGAATCTATTGTGTAGCTGTGAGCCTCAGGAAGGGAGGAATAACTATTTGAATCCTCAATGACAAGGAGTATGGAACATCTGAAATTGGTAAATATATTCAATCATCTCCTACAGTGCAGCCTAAAACATATTATCCCTCTTATTTCCTCTCCCCTTTCTCCTAATGATTATTATCATTAGATCTACTAGCCTTCAAAATGATGGAGTTAGAGAATTTTACTGCTTCCTTCCTGCATCCCTTTAGAAATTGTATTCCTAATTGAATGATGATGAGCAGCTTGGGAGATGGAAAGAGCAGAGGACTCAGCCTTGGAAAAACTTAGATTCATGTTCCAGCTCTCTCATTAAATCCAACATAATCAAATGACTTCTCTAAATTATTAATTATTAAAAGGGGGTAATAGTACTTCTTAAGGCTGTGGTAGAACACAAACGAAATTTTTACTGGAATTAAGTACTTAGTACTTGGAGGAGGACATGGGTTTCAAGGCTTTTGAACTTGTTTTCGCTCAGATCCCCAAATGTTCCTGAATTGCGTTTTAAGAACCAGAAAAGTAAGGAACACAAATAGAAATTTTTAGAGGAAGTTCTAGGGAAGATCTTTCTCCCTGAGAGAATGGCCAGCAGGAGTAAATAATAGGAATTTGAGATGCTAATATATAAATGGTAGCATTCCATGAAATGATATTTAATTTCCACAGAGCTCCTGTATTCACAAGGTTGCATTTCTAAAAATCTGTACTTCTTTTCTTAGAGGCTCATTCCTGGCCTGCAGTTATGATCTGAGCTAGATAATATCTTGAGGGCCAGACTTTGAAGCCAGGAGGGTATCCTATGATGAAACTCAGGAACATCCCCCCTGGAATCAGAAATTCAACCTGAGTGGAAACTCCTTTGGCCCTGAGATTTCATACCATCAATTCTTTGAATTCTAACTCAATTCTAGAAGATACGCCTTAAGGAACTGAGATCAGAGCCATACCAAGGAACAGATCCTGAAGTTACAGAAGCAAATTCTTAATGTTCTGTCCAAGGATAATCCAGTCCTGGGCTCAGCAGCAGCATCTACAAAGGGATGAGGAGTTTGTGGCCATGGCAGAAAAGAAAACCGTCAAGAAGCATCTTAGAAGCTCACAAAATAGGTATGTTGGGGCACTTGGGTGATCATAGAGGGAGGGAGTCTAGAAGGACAGAACTGGGGAAAAGGAATGGTGTTCATTGCCTCTTTATTTCCCATAAGGAAACACATAAACATATACAGTGTGTGAAATATTTTTAAGCATTTTTTTGAAAATGATCTTTCAGAAAATAGAATAGTGAACTATGAGGAAGGGGTTTATGATTGGACTAGCAGCTCTACCTTGTATTCTGAAGATTTATATTTTCTTTGGGTTCCTAATATTTTGGGGAGAATAGGTTAGTGATTTTTTCATGAAGCCCCATTACCCCAATATTTATTTGCCTCATTTCTTAAAGCTATGAACTATTGCAGCACAGCAGAGGACATGATGAGAATGGATAAAAATTAGAGGTGAGAATCCAAACCAACAAAGTTGTTTCTTCAGCTGTCTGTATCCTGTATCTCAGTAGATCCTAGCTCCAGCATTAGGCCAGAATCTTTTGGCAATTTGTTTAATGTTGCTAACAACTCCTGAAAACAATAGCCTTTTATTTTTCACCTCTTTTTTTCTCTTGGGGCTATGCAAAATTTAACCCAATCTGACAAAAAGCTTAAACCCTGAATACTATAGTAATAGGAAATGGTCTTCAGGTCACAATCCAGAAATAAGCCCAGAATTTATTTTGGGGGAGTTGGCATCAGTGAATCCACAGTAGAGAAAACTGAATCATAACCTAAAGAACTATTCTAAAAATAGGGAAAAATAGGGTCCTATGATTTGAATGTTTGTCTCCTCCAAGCATGGTATTGAAATTTGATCCCCATTGTTGGAGGTGAAGCCTAATGGGAGGTATTTAGGTCATGGGGGCAGATCCCTCCCTCATGCTTTCCCTTAGGGATGAGTGAGGTCTTACTCTTTTAGTTCCCTCGGGGGTGAATGAGTTCTCACTTTATTAGTTCCCAAGAGAGTTTTTGGTTGTTAAAAAGAGCATGGTGTCCCCTCCCTTTCTCTCTCTTTCTTTTTCGCCATGTGATCTCTTCACAGCGAGCTTCCCTTCACCTTCCACCATGAGTGAAAGCAACCTGAGGCTCCTAACCAAATGCAGATGCCTAATCATTAACTTTCTAACCATCAGAATTGGGTCAGATAAACCTTTTTTCTTTAGAAATTAACCAACCTCAGGTATTCCTTTATAGCAACACAAAATGGGCAAAGATGTAGGGGTCATAACATCTGCATCGCAGGTTACAGGAACAAAGAAGGTCCAGGTAAGTGAATGGAAATGTTTCAGTAGGTTAATCCCAATAGACTTATAGGGCAAAGAACAGTTTACCATGTCATCCCTCTGGCTCCACCCAAAACTTCTTAATCTTACATTGTGAGAGGCAAAAATTCAGAGTGGGACTAGACTAGGTGGACTCAACTGGTCAAGTTATAGAATAAATTAATATTGTGTGTCACAGTCCAAGTGGTTAAGATATACCTTACAGAGGCGGTTAATATATAGAAGTCAGTATTCCACTGAGTTCAGCATACCTAGTCTATGAAAATTAGGTCAATTTAAGGAAGTCGTCAGTGTAGGGAGGTGGTTAACTCTGGCAGTTCTATTGTATTTGTACAGTTTCCAAAGTTCCTCTTATTGATATTTACTTTTATTTCACTGTGCTGTGAAGTTACTTGATATTATTTCAGGGCTTTTTCTTTTTCTTTCTTTTTTTTTTTTGAGACAGAGTCTCACTATGTTGCCCTTGGTAGACTGCCGTGGCATCACAACTCATAGTAACCTCAAACTCCTGGGCTTAACTAATTCTCTTGCCTCAGCCTCCCAAGTAGCTGGGACCACAACGCCCAGCTATTTTTCTGTTGTAATTGTCATTGTCACTTAGCTGGCCTGGACTAAGTTTGAACCTGCCAGCCTTGGTTTATGTGGCTGGAGCCATAACCACTGTGCCAAGCCGATTTCAGTTTTTTAAAAAATATATTGAGACTTATTTTGTGGCCTAACATGTGGTCAATCCTGAAGAATGTTTCATGTGCTGATGATATGGCTGGATATTCTCAAGCTCTTGGATAAAATGTTCTGTAAATGTCTATGGGCCGTTTGGTCTATAGTACAAATGAAGCCCAATGTTTCTTCGTTGATTTTCTGTCTAGATGATTTGTCCAATACTGAAAGTAGGGTGTTGATATACTTTCTTATTAATTGCATTAATTGTCTATCTCTCCATTTAGCTCTAGTAGTATTTGCTGTATATTACTGATGTCCTGGTGTTGGATGCATATATATTTACAATTGTTATATCCTCTTATTGAATTGATTCTTTTGTATAACAACCTTCTTTGTCTCTGTTCATGTTTTTTGACTTAAAGTCTTCATTTTTTTCGAGAAAGAGTCTCACTTTGTTGCCTTTGGTAGAGTGCCGTGGTGTCACAGCTCACAGCAACCTCCAGCTCTTGGGCTTAGGTGATTCTCTTGCCTCAGCCCAAAGTAGCTGGGACTACAGGTGCCTGCCACAGCACCTGGCTTTTTTTTGTTGCAGTTTGGCTGAGGATGAACCCACCATTGGAATATGAGGCTGGTGCCCTACTCACTGAACCACAGGCACTGCCCCTTAAAGTCTATTTTGTCATATATAAATGCCTACTCCTGCATGCCTTTGGTTTCCATTTGAGTAAAATATTTTTTCCTATCCCTTACACTTTCAATTTATATTTATCTTTACAGGGGAAGTGAGTTTCTTATAGACAGCATATAGTTGGTTCTTGTTTTCTCATGCATTCTCCCAGTCAATGTTATTTAGTTGTTGAACTTAAACCATTTAAGTAAAATGTTGTCTTTGATATTTGGTTAATTTTTTTATACATCCTTTGTTTACTCTTCTTTAGGTTTGACTTTATGATTTGATGGGTTTAAATAGTAATAACATTTTATTTCTTTCTATCATTTGTGTTTCTGCTCTGCTAGTGAGTTTTATACATTTATGTGTTTTCATGATAAATATCATCCTTTCACTTCCAGATCCAGGACTCTTTTAAGCATTTCTCATAGGGCCAGTCTACTGGTGATGAATTTCCTCATTTTTTACTTGTCAGGGAAAGATTAATTCACTTTCATTTCTGAAGGATAGATTTTCTTAATACAGTATTCTTAGCTGAATTATTTTTTCCTTCCAGCACTTTGAATATATCATCCCATTCTCTGCTAGCCTGCAAGGTTCCTGCTAAGGGATCTACTGTTTGTCTCATGGGAAATTCTTTACATGTGACTTGTCAACTTTTTCTTGCTTTAGAATTTTCTCTTTGTCTTTTGACATTTTAACTATACTGTACCTCAGATAAGACCTTCTTGGGTTAAACCTATTTGGTGATCTTTGAATTTCATGTATCTGGATATCTGTACTTCTCACAAGACTTGAAAAGTTTTCAGCTCTTATTTCCTTAAGTAGGTTTTCTATGCTTTTACACATTTCTTCTCCTTCTGGAACTTCAAAAAATTGAATATTTGTTTTATGCTGTCTCACATGTTGCATAGATTTTCTTCATTCTTTTTTAGTCTTTCCTTAAATCTGACTATTTCAAAAGACCTATCTGCAGTTTTAGAAATTATTTATTTTGCTGAATCTAACCTATTGTTGAAGTTCTCAATTCTTGATTGTGGTACTTATTTTATTCATTGAATTCTTCAGTTCCTAGATTTCTATTTGGTTCTTTCTTATAATATATATCTCTTTGCTGAATATTATCTCATTCAGGTCATGAATTGTTTCCTGATTTCTTTGTATTATTCATATGTATCACACTGAGTTTCCTTAAGATTGGTGTTTTGAATTCCTTTTTAGGCATTTCATAGATTTCCTTTTCTTTGAGATTTATTACTAGAGAATTATGTTCCTTGCTTTTTCATGTTTTGTTGACCTTACATTGATATCTATGCATTTGGTATAACAATTGCTTTTTTGAATTTTATGTATTGGCCTTCTTGGAAAGGATGTTTTCCTAATAAAAAGTAGGCGTGTCTATATTGTTGGTTAGGTTATGGTGGTTTGGCTTTGATTCTTGTGGGTGGAGTAGCATAGTGTGATTTCTTTAACTGTAATAAATGTCAGTGGTACATGACAGTTTCTTAGCAGCTGATCCTGCAATTGAAGTGGATTCTGTGGTGAGATTTTGCTGGGGATGGGGATGCAAGGAAGGCCATTCCTCAGGCATTATTTGTGGTGGCAATAGGCTAGGTGCACTGGTCCTGAAGCCCTTATGTTGCATACTTAGGCATCACCAGTGGTGGTGGTGGTAGTGATGGGGGACTGGGTGGGTCAGTCCTCAGCATTAGAGAAATCATCTAGATAGAAAATTAAAAAAGAAATATCAGACTAAAATTAGACTTTAGATCACATGGATTTACAGATATTTACAAAATATTCTACCCAACAATTACAAAATATACATTGTTCTCAACATAGAACATTCTCCAATATATACCACATGTTAGGCCACAAAATAAATCTTAACAAATTAAAAAAATCAAAATCATCAAATATTTTCTCAGAAGACAGTGGAATAAAACTATAAATCAATACCAAGAGGAACTTTGGAAAGTATATAAATAAATGGAAATAAAGTAATTACTCCCAAATGATCATTGAGTCAATGAAGAAATTATGAGAGAAATTTCAAAAATTTTTGAAAAAAATGAAAATGGAAATACAGCATATAAAACACTGTGGGATACAGAAAAAGCAGTACTAAGAGGGAATTTTATAGCATTATATGCCCACGTAACAAAAGTAGAAAGATCACAAATTAACCACCTAACATCACACCTAGGGACTAGAGAAGAAAGAACAAACCAAACCCAAGGTTAGCAGAAGAAATGAAATGACAGAGATAAGAGCAGGACTAAATCAAATAGAAACAAAACAAACAAAAATAAAGGATCAACAAAATGAAAAATTAGTTCTTTGAAAAGATAAACAAAATTGACAGTAAAGGATCCAAATAAAATGAGAAATGAAAAAGGAGACATTAAAACTGATACCACAGATTACAAAAGATCATCAGAGACAATTACGAACAACTAAACACTCAGAAACTAGATAATCTAAAGGGAATGAATAAATTCCCAGAAACACACAACCTCCTAAGACTGAACCAGGAAGAAATAAAACTCCTAAACAGAACAATGACAAGTAGCAAGACTGAATCATTAATAACAATAAAAAAAAAAATCCCAAAAAAAGAAAAGCCCGGGACCAGATGTATCTACAGCCAAATTCTGACAAACATATAGAGAACTAATACCAATCTTCCATAAACTATTTAAAAAATAGGAAAAAGAAATTCTCCCTAATTCATTCTGTGAGGCCAATATCATCCTGATATTAAAACCAAACACAGACAAAATAAAAAAAAAAATTAGAGACCAGTATCCTTAATGAAGTTAGACACAAAAATCTGTGGTATAATACTAGCAAACCTAGTCCAACAGCACCAGAAGATAATACCCATGACCAAGTGTGTCTTATGCAGAGAGGCAAAGATGGTTCAACATGCACAAATCAATAAGTGTGATATATCACATTAAAAGAATTAAAAACAAAACTATATAATCATCTCAATAGATGCAGAAAAAATATTTAATAAAATTCAACATTCCTTTATGATAAAAACCCTCAACAAATTGAGCATAGAAGGAAAACGCTTCAAAGTAATAAAGGCTACATAAAAGAAACCCACACTCAACATCAAAGTGAATGGGGAGAGTTGAAAGCATTCCCTAAGAACTGGAAAAAGACAAAGATGCCTGTCTTCACCACTCCTATTGAACATAATACTGGAATTCCTAGCTACAGCAATCAGGCAAGAGAAAGAAGTAATGGATAGCCAAATTGAAAAATAATTCAAATCATCTCTGTTCATTGATATTATTTTATATGTAGAAAACTCTAAAAAGTTCACAAAAAAACTCTTAGATTTGATAAAAGAATTCAGTAAAAATTCAGGACACAAAATCAATGTACTGAAATCAGTAGCATTTCTATATACCACTAATGCTCTTGTCAAGAACCAAATCCAGAAGGCAACCCCATTTACAATAGCTGCAAAAAATAAAATACCCAAGAATATATTTAACAAGGATGTGAAAGCTTGACAGGAAATACAAAATACCAGTGAAAGAAATTATAGACGATGCAAAAAATGGAAACACATTCCATGCTTGTGGATTGGAAGAATTAATATCATAAAAATGACATACTGCCCAAAGAGGCCTACAGATTTAACATAGTCCCCAAAACACCAATGTCACTTTTCACAGAATTAGAAAACACAGTCCTAAATTTCATATGTAACCAAAAAAGAGCCTGAATATTTCAAGCTATCCTAAGCAAAAAGAACGAAGCTGGAAGCATTGCATTGCTTGACTTCAAATTATATCACAACCCATGGTATTATTATAAAAATAGACATGGAGATAAATGCAACAGAGTAGAACCCAGAAATAAAGCCACATACTTATATCCAACTAATCTTTGATGAAGTCAACAAGAATATACACTGGAGGGCTCAGCGTCTGTAGCACAGCATTTGCAGCGCCAGCCACATACACCAAGGGTGGCAGGTTCGAACCTGGCCTGGGGGAGCTAAACAACAATGACAACTGCAACAAAAAATAGCCAGGCGTTTTGGCGGGTGCTTATAATCCAGGCTACTTGGGAGGGTTAGGCAAGGGAATTGCTTAAGCCAAAGACTTTGAGGTTGCTGTGAGCTGTGACGCTACGGCACTCTACCAAGGGCGACATAGTAAGACTCTGTCTCAAAAAAAAAGAATATACACCTGAGAAAGGATGCCCTTTTTGATGAGTGGTTCTGGGAAAATTGGATTCCCATAGGTAGAAGAATAAAACTGGACAGCCCTATTTCATCATATATAAAAATAAACTTAATATGGATTAAAGACTTAAACATAAGCCCTGAAACTATAAGGAGTGATAGGCTATACCATGTAGCCTACATGTGTAGTAGGCTGTACCATCTAGGTTTATGTGAATACACTCTATGATGTTTGCACAGTGACAAAATGGTCTAAGGATAGACTCGGTGCCCGTAACACAGTGGTTATGGCACCAGCCACATACACGGAGGGTGGTGGGTTCAAACCCTGCCCCGGCCAGCTAAAAAAAACAATGATAACTGCTCCCCAAATAGCCAGGCATTGTGGCAGATACCTGTAGTCCCAGCTACTCTCTGAGGCAAGAGACTCGCTTAAGCCCAATTGTTTGAAGTTGCTTTGAGCTGTGATGCTGAGGCACTCTACTGGGGGCAAAATAATGAGACTTGTCTTAAAAAAAAAAAAAAAAAAAAGGCAAGTATTTAAAAATGGCTTAAGGATACATTTCTCAGGACATATCCTCGTCATTAAGAGACACATAACTGTTCTTAAATAAGTAACCAGAAGGAGAGAGATGAGGAACAAATTCTCTCTCAGGACCTCTGGAAGGAATCAGCTCTGCCCACACTTTGGTTTTGGACTTCTAGCCTCCAGAATTATGAGAGAGAATAATTTTCTGTTGCTTAAACCGTCCATTTTTAGTAACTTGTTATGACAGCCATAGGAAATGAATAGCATGATTGGCCATTTTTCTTTGGTGTTGTGTTAGAAATCCTCTTTCTGTGCTGAATGGCTCCATTAAAACTTTAAAGTGTTCTCTCCTGATTATGATAGTGATACATGCAATTGAAACTACAGAGAAATATAAAGAAGAATAACAACTAGAAAACCATAATACTTCCACAATTACCATTTCGGTATATGTCACATGGTATGTAGAATTTTTTTTCCTGATTTTTTTTTTACTGAAAATCATGGGTAAATATGTATTCACGGTATAAACAACTCATAATAGACATATTAAGGACTACATAAAATGCCATTATTTATGTGTTCTATATTTTACTTTACAGTTTTTCTTTGGTTGAATAATTGGATTGTTTTCCATTTTTTGTTTTTAGAAACATTCTGTGATGCAGGGGACAATGAAGTGAAAGTCTGTTTTCCAGAAGGGAATTTAACTTGGCTATCAGTGATTGGGATAGATTACAAAAGAAGTGCTTGTTAACAGGTATGTCCAAGTCAGGACGAGCCTTTCCTGACTAATCCAGGAAAGAGTAAGGGAGAGAGTTAGTGTAAGAGTAGAGAGGATCTTCCAGAAACAGCCCTTAAGTTACATGGCAGGGAGAGTTGGTGCTGGAGTTGCCAGTTTTCTCCAACACTTTGAGCAAGATCTGCAGGGACTTCTCCTGGACACATGCCCTTTGCTTATTCTTTTAATAAATCCCAGCTGCTCTTGATCTTCTTTGGATTGTCACTTGAACAGTCCCTGTAGGAATCTTCCTAACTAACCTCTTGAGACTTATTTAGAGTAAAAGCAAGACTTAACTGTCTCTTGAGATGTAGAATAAAAGCAAAACTCAAGGCCTTAATTTCCACACTTGGAACCTATTGTATCTAAGTAGCAAATGCTAATTAGGCCCTTAGGATCTCATCTCAACTTTACCTTCTCCTCCCCGTAAGCCTATTCCCACAGACACCAGAGGAGGAGGAAGGATGAGGGGCCCAAGCTGGACAAAGACTGGCTGAGACCCAAGTATCTCTTCAGAGTGTGATCAACGCCATTATTCTGCTTCACCAGGGAGAAAAGTCATTTTCTTTACCATGGAGGTTCAAAGTTATTTCTATTGTCCTAACTCCTCCATGCTAGAAAACTCTCTGTATTATAATTCATTGGAGGAATAGCAAGCTGTTATTTGTTTGTTTTGTTAGGGTGAAAGAAAAGCAAACCTGACTCCATTTTACCCTTGCTCCTGAGAATCAGTGGGGAGGCAGAACAGGCCCAACTCCATTTTTTGTTGTTTACTCCCTTCTTGTTACAGTTTATTGTCTTGAAAACTGGTCCCACTTGCCTCCCCGTCCATTTCATGGTATTTTGAGCATACCTGGATGTAACTGTTAGTAGTTAATAAAATTGTTAGTTAAAATTGTGTAGAAAAATTTACTACTTTTATTGTGTAAAAGTCCATTAACTTCTCTCATGATTGCAGCCCTCATGATCATACCCCTATCCCCTACCCTTTCCTTCCCCCATAATTCCCCCAGACCCCACACCTGTCCTTTTAAGGAAAAGAACTGTACTAATGGCTAATTTTGCTTTTGTAATAATGCTTGCTTAACTTTTTACATCCTGCTTCCCAACTGTACTCTATAAAAACCAGAGCTACAAACAACTTGGGGCTACTCTCAGTAACCCTATGTTGGGACACTAAGGCAGTTGCCAGCCAGCTCTTCAATAAAAGAACTCTTCTTTAAATTTGGCATGTCTAGCAGTGTGGTCTTTTAGAGACTCCTGGGCATAACTGTTTGCTTGTTTGTTTGTTTGTTTGTTTGTGACAGGGTCTCACTTTCTTGCCCTTGGTAGAGTGTGGTGGCATCATAGCTCACAACAACCTCAAACTCTTGAGCTCAAGAGATTCTCCTGCCTCAGCCTCCCAAGTAGCTGGGACTACAGGTGCCCACCTCAATGCCCACCTATTTTTAGAGACGAGGTCTTGTTCTGGCTCAGGCTGGTCTTGAACTCATGAGCTCAGGCGATTCGCCCACCTTGGCCTCCCAGAGTGCCAGGATTACAGGTGTGAGCCACTGTGGCGGGCCTGAATAGCAAGCTCTTATTTGAGATTATTAAATCTGGAAAACAATCAATCTATTATTTATATATTTCTTTGGTCTACTTCAGAAAGTGCAGTGTGGCAAGCTCATGCCTGGGATAAAGAATTTTTATAATGAGATTGAAAACTGCTTTCAAGAAGGTTGGCCCCTCTCTAAGAGGTTGAGTCACATGAAAGTTTATCCAAGGACACATTCTATGCCTGTCCCTTCCCCTCACCCTAGAACTGGAAAGTGTTCAAATAATTCCCTCATTCTTCTGTTCAAAACATTTTTTCAACCTACCATAGGCCAATCAGAGTGTTGACTATTATGGGAGGCAGATGATTATCTTCCTTAAGTTAGGTAAAATTCTATCAGAAAGAGAAGTCATTCAAAACAGTTACTGCAAGAGGTAGAATATGTTAAATACCACCAATGAGGTGCAAATAGAAATCAAAGCTGTTCAGCAGTGGGACATTATGCTTTCTGACTGGAAAGGAGAAACTTCAGAGAGGGTTGGGCATTTAATGAGTCTTAAAAGTTTCAAGTTTCAAATGTTCTCTCCTTTCTTTTCCCATAGTCACTGTCTTAAATCAGACGTTGTTTATCTCATTTATTCATTCACTCACTCATTTGGCAATTTTTTATTTTTTATTTAATTTAATTAATTTATTTACCTGTTTTTTGAGACAGTTTCACTTTGTTGCCCTTGATAGTGCCATGATGTCATATTTCACAGCAACCTCAAAGTCTTGGGTTCAAGCAATCCTCTTGCCTCAGCCTCCTGAGTAGCTGGGACTACAGGCACCTGCCACAACACCAGCTAGTTTTTTTTTTTTTTTTTTAGAGACAGTCTCACTCTTGCTCAAGCTGATCAGAACTCCTCAGCTCAAGCAATCCATTCACCTCAGCCTCCCAGAATGCTAGGATTACAGGCGTGAGCCACCATGCCCTGCCTTCATTTATCAATTAAAAAAAAAAAATCTGCAAAGTACCAAGGTCAAGGCCACACGTAGAGATACAAAAGTGAACAACATAGAAATGACCTTTGCCTTCACAGTACTTACATTCTAATGGGGGAGATAAGTAAACAGACAAATTAGAGTCATGGTAGAGTCAAACAAAGAACTAGGTGGAGAATAGCAGGGGAATCAACTTCAGACAAGAGGACCAATGAAGGCCTATTTGAGAAACTGACACATACATGTAAGCTAAGACTTAAAGGAAGAGAATGAGCAAGGCTTGGCAAAAGTTAAAGGGAAAGCATTCCAGAAGGATAGAACAGCATATGCAAAGTTAATGAAATAGGGAAAAGTTTAGAAAGAGTAAGTTTCTGAAATATGATGAGTAAAGAAGGAACAAGAATGAGATGATATTGGAAAGATGGGTGGAGGGACAATATGCATGGGCTTGCTATTATTAGGAGTTTAAATTTTAAGTGCAAAACAAAGTTGTTTTTGTAAGTGAGTGATCAATGTTAACTGATTTACTTTTTTTTTTTTTTTTTTAACTGATTTACATTTTAAGATAATTCTTGCTTTGGCCACAAAATTGAAAGGAGCAAGTTAAGAGTAAAAGTGGGAAGATCAATTAGGAAACTTTTAGAGCCCAGGCAAGAGAAGATGGTATCTTGCATTAGGGTGGCAGAGAGAAAACGTATGGATTCTATATGCACTTTGGCAAAAAATTCACTAGGACTTTCTACTAGATTAAGCATGGGGAATGAAGAAAGTGCGGGAATCAAAGGTAACTCCTAGATTTCTAGAACAGCCAACTGCCATAGGTTGATTTAATAGACAAGTTTCTTTGTAATAGGATATTGCAATGTATGAAAAATGGAATGTATAGTGGCAAAAGAGCTGCTGGATCCTACTAATAATGTCTTCATTCCAGGAAAGAAAAAGCCAGCTTAGTCAGCCCCACCTCTTTTTAAAGGAGGTAATTCTACCTATATCTATCTCACTTGACAGGACTTAGTCAAATGGCCATCCTATGGGAAAGGAATCCTGAAAAAATAAATTATTTATTCCAGCTGGCATACTGCTAAAATCAATAAGTCTCGGATTTTCATTTTTTTTAAGGGATGAGAACCCACATGAGAGAAAAACACAATTAAACTCAAGGGGAGGATGGAGGAGAGGAAGGAGGGGAATTAGTGTGTTCTCACTTAACAGGCACAATGTAAGGGTATATACGGGGCACAACCACAACTTGGATTCTACCTAACAAATGCAAACATTGTAACCTAATCACCTGTAGCCTCATATTAATCTGAACTTTTTTTAAAAGGTGAGAATGGTAGGTGTCTATTTCTATCAGAAGTGGGACATTATGCTGTTTCTGACTAGAAAGGAAAACTTCAGAAAGGATTGGGCATTTAATCTGAGTCTTGATTAAAAAATATTTTATTGCTAAAAATGCTAATGATCATGTGGGCCTTCAGTAAGTCCTAGTCTTTTTGCTGGTAGAGAATCTTGCCTCTGGGTTGATAGCTATTGGTTGATCATGGTGGTAGTTGGTGAAGGTTGGAGTGGCTTTGGTAATCTCTTAAAATAAGACAACAATATAGCCAGGTATGGCTGGATGTAACAGTCCCAGATACTTGGGAGGATGAGGCAGGAGGATCACCTGAGCCCAAGAGTTCAAGGCTATAGTATGCTATGATTGCATCTGTGAATAGCCATTACACTCCAACCTGGAGAACATAGTGAGACCCTGTCTCTTAAAAAGAGGAAAAAAGGATAACAATGAAGTCTGTCACATTCAGTGACTTCTCATTTCACAAAAGATTTCTGTAATGTAATTTGCTTCACCTTGCATTTTTATGTTTGTTCTTCTATCCAGACCAATCCAAATTTCTCCATATTAGCAATAAGGCCATTTTGCTTTATTATCATTTCTATGTTGTGGAGTAGCACTTTTCAATTTCCTTTAAGAACTTGTCTTTGCATTTACAACTTGGCTAACTGGTGAAAGGGGCATAGCTTTTGGCCTATGTCAACTTTCAACATGCCTTCCTCATTAAGCTTTATCATTTCTAACTTGATTTAAAATGAGAGACATGTGGCTTTTCCTTTCATTTGAACACTTAGAGGCCATTATAAGGTTATTTACTTGAACTATTGTTATATCCCAGGGGACAATGAGCCTGTTAGACCTATATCTATTTCAGTTCCCAATACTATGTATCTATGTCATTAACCAGACAACTCTAAGACTTTCAGATTGCATGTCATCTCCTTACCTCTGCATTTTTTACTATTTTTACAATCAGTACAATTTTTCAAGACACTGTAGTTCACGTTAGTCATGGTCCCACTAAGACTGCTGAAAAGAGCCAATCTGATGCTCATTCTTGCCATCATCAGTGACAAAGATCTACTGTATAACTTCCTACAAATCCATCTTATACAAATAACTGCATGCTTATCATTCTAGGTGTGAAACAACTGGGCATTTTTTCAACTTAAATTTTCTCTTACTGTGGTTTTGTTGTTGTTTTGTGAATGTGAGGGAGGTTTTTTTTTTTTTTGGTTTTTGGTTTAATAATTTGGTTTTTGGTTAAATAATTTGGTTTCAAATTATTTAAACCACCTAGTAGGAATGGCTATTGTCAGGAGGAAGAATCTGTTCTCAGGTTTATTTGATTTTTGCTTTATATGTAATTTAGATTGGGACTCTGAGGGGAAATGATGAATAGCTATCAAATGTTTTCATTAGGTGGCGCCTGTGGCTCAAAGAAGTAGGGCGCTGGCCCCATATGCCAGCGGTGGCAGGCTCAAACCCAGCCTTAGCCAAAAACTGCAAAAAAATAAACAAAACAAAAATGTTTTCATGAAAAAATAAGTGGATCTTAGTCTATAATTTGGAGAATAGACTGAAATAAAGTTGCAAAATAAGGTTATTTTCTATCTCCCACTCATGTGGATGCTAGAGAACTTTCCTGTGAATAGAGCTTACATTTTTGTCTCATCTATAGCAGTAAAAATTTGGCATGCCATCTGAGAGCCCTCACAATGCCAATCAGACCATCACTAGTTGTGAAGCATGGTTCAGGGCCTCTCAATTGCAGAAATATGGAGAATTTGCAGAGGATCTAACTATAAGACAGCAGAATCTAAAATTGATAGAGAAAGGGGAAGGAAACCACATTTACTATGACAAAGTTCCTGAGGACATCACAGAAAATGTTAATGGAATTTAACAAATTTGTTAAATTTGTTTACCCCATGGTAAAGAAAAAGTTAAACATAAATCTCCATCTTTGCTGAGATTAGCATCACATACATAGCATCAGAAGAGATGTAGGTTAGACCTAACCAGGTATTTGATAAGAGTATCCCTTTTAAATCCCATAATCATCCATTTTGGGAAAATTTCAGGACAGAGCAGAAAAACCACCCTCCAAACTGAGATACAGAAAAACCACCCTGCAAACCGAGGTAGTGTGGAGAGACCAAAGAAATGTCTCAGACCAATGGAGCTTGGTGAATTAGATGAGTTTATTAAAGGTTGCTTACACAAGAACTCTCATTCCTAGTCAAGATGGGACTCCAGGGACTCAACTTCTGGTGGCAGCAGTAGTTTTTCCAAGACTAAGTTTGTATTACTTACCTGTTTATGGAGGCTTAAATGTCTTTCTCGCAAGCAACGTAGACTTTTCTCTCTGTGTCATCACGTGTTTACATATTATACAGGTTAAAGCTTGCATGGTACTTTCTGTCAGGCAAGGACTTCAGTATTAATTAGCTGAAGGGTAATGTAAAAGCATTAAGGCAGCTTAAAATGGTTTAAACTGGTCTTAAGACTTTGGACCGAAGGAGGGATTAAAGATGGCGGCTGAGTAACAGCTTCCCTGTAACTGGGCCTGGCGAATCTGGGGAGACAAGACTCCAGACATCTCTGGCCGGTGGGACCTGCCTACAATCATCCCTTTGAGAACACAGAGAGCCAGCAAG